>JAHIAM010005164.1:0-82823 GCA_021605205.1 Aegilops longissima
TACTCTAGTACACCGACACACATGATATGTGTTTTGCTTGGAGCGTCATTATCTCTTGTTAGTTTTTGCTTGCTGTTAGTTAGAATAATGTTTTGCATCTTTAGTTTCAATAAAAAAGTCAAGGATAGCCTTTACCATGCTTATTTTGCAAGTATGCACGTTGCTGTTTGAAAACAGAAAGTTTACCGCTGTTGCAAAAATTCCTCAGAAAAGTCAGAGCATGGTATAATGTTGAATCTTTTTGCATATTGAGCTCTGATAAATTTATTACAGTGGTAATTTTAGTTCATAATTTTTGGAGTCAGGGAAGTATTGATACTCTTGCATTCTTTACAGACTATACTGTTTTGGCAGATTGCTGTTACGTTTGCATTGTTTGCATATGTTTGCTTGTTTAATGATTCTATTTGAGGATAGGAGTATTAAATATGCAGATGCATTTAGTATGCAATGTTGAATAATAATGTTAGTGATTTGTTACAGTAGAAAATGATAAGGTTTTGCATTGGTTTATACTAACCTATCTCACGAGTTCTTGTTGAGTTTGTTGTGAATGAAGCTTTTGATAAAGAGAAACCATTATCGAGAGGAATTAAGGAGACACAAAAGTTCAAGCTTGGGGATGCCCAAGGCACCCCAAGATAATATTCAAGCCTCAAGCATCAAGCTTGGGGATGCCCCGTGAGGCATCCACCTTTCTTCTTCAACAACTATCGGTTAGTATCGGTTGAGCCTAAGTTTTTGCTTCTTCACGTGAGTTGTGCTATCCTTGCAATGTATTTTATTTAGATTTGCTTGATGTTTGAATACAATACCAAGATCTGAAATTATTAAGCAGGAGAGTCTTCACATAGTTGTATAATTATTTAGCTACTCATTGATCTTCACTTATACCTTTGAGTAGTTTGTTGTTTGCTCTAGTGTTTCACTTATATCTTTTAGAGCATGGTGGTAGTTTTATTTTGAATAAATATATGAACTCTCATGCTTCACTTATATTATTTTGAGAGTATTAAATAGCACGGTAATGTGCTTAATTCTAATATGCTAAGCATACAAGATTTGTAAGGATTCTTATGAGTGTGTTGAATACTAAGAAGTTTGATACTTGATAATTGTTTTGAGATATGGAGGTAGTGATATTAAAGTCATGCTAGTTGGGTGATTATGAATTTAAAGAATGCTTGTGTTGAAGTTACTAAGTCCGTAGCATGCACGTATGGTTAAAGTTGTGTAACAAATTTGAAACATGAAGTGTACACGGCATGCATCCTTATGAGTGGTGGTCGGGACGGCGATGGTCTTTTCCTACCAATCTATCCGCCTAGGAGCATGCGCATAGTACTTGGTTTTTGATGACTTCTAAATTTTTGCAATAAGTATATGAGTTCTTTTGACTAATGTTGAGTCCATGGATTATACACACTTTTACCTTTCCGCCTTTGCTAGCCTCTTGATTGCCGTGCATTGCCTTTCTCACCTTGAGAGTTGGTGCAAACTTAGCGGAGTGCATCCAAACCCCGTGATATGATCGCTCTATCACACATAAACCTCCTTATATCTTCCTCAAAACAGCCACCATACCTACCTATTATGGCATTTCCATAGCCATTCCGAGATATATTGCCATGCAACTTTCCACCGTTCCGTTCATCATCATCATGACATACTTTACTTTTGTCATATTGCCATTGCATGATCATGTAGTTGACATCGTATTTGTGGCAAAGCCACCATGCATTATTTTTCATACATGTCACTCTTGATTCATTGCACCATCCGATACACCATCGGAGGCATTCATATAGAGTCATATCTTGTTCTAGTTTCAAGTTGTAATCATTGAGTTGTAAATAAATAGAAGTGTGATGATCATCATTCAATAGAGCATTGTTCCAAAAAAAAGAAAGGCCAAAGAAAAAAAAGAAGGCCCAAAAAAAAAAGGGGCATTGCTACTATCCTTTTTTCCACACTTGTGCTTCAAAGTAGCACCTTGTTCTTCATGTAGTGAGTCTCATATATTGTGCTTCAAAGTAGCACCATGTTTTTCATATAGTGAGTCTCATAAGTTGTCTTTTTATACTAGTGGGAATTTTTCATTATAGAACTTGGCTTGTACTCCTCGTTCAGATTACTTGTCATGAAATGGATGTATCTAGGCGTATTTTAGTTCTAGATACATCCATTTTCAAGACAAGTAATTCAACGAGAAGAATATATTCGATGGGCTTCCTCAAAATGCCCTAGGTCTTCATGAGCAAGCAAGTTGGATGCCCACCCACTAGTTTTCTTTTGTTGAGCATTCATTTATAGCTCTAGTGCATCCGTTGCATGGCAATCCCTACTCCTCATGTTGACATCAATTGATGGGCATCTCCATAGCCGTTGATTATCCTCGTCAATGTGAGACTTTCTCCTTTTTTGTCTTCTCCACAATCCCCATCATCATATTCTATTCCACCCATAGTGCTATATCCATGGCTCGCTCATGTATTGCGTGAAGGTTGAAAAAAGTTTGATATTATTTAAGTATGAAACAATTGCTTGGCCTGTCACGGGGTATAGAAGTTAGGAACATCTTTGTGTGTGAAAATGAAGCATAGCCTAACTATATGATTTTGTAGGGATGAACTTTCTTTTGCCATGCTATTTTGAGAAGACATAATTGCTTTGTTAGTATGCTTGAAGTATTATTATTTTTATGTCAATATGAACTTTTGTCTTGAATCTTATGGATCTGAATATTCATATCACAAGTAAGAAGAATTACATTGAAATTATGCCAAAGTATCCTCCGCATCAAAATTCTTTTTATCATTTACCTACTAGGAATGACGGCAGGAATTAAGCTTGGGGATGCTTGATCGTCTCCAACATATCTATAAATTTTGATTGCTCCATGCTACTTTATCTACTGTTTTAGGCAATATTGGGCTTTATTATCCACTTTTATATTATTTTGGGACTAACCTATTAGCGGAGGCCCAGCCCAGATTCTTTGTTTATGCCTATTTGATGTTTCGAGGAAAAGGAATATCGACGGAGTCAAAGCGAACGAAATCAAGCTGGATAAGTTATTTTTGGAAGAAACCCACGATGGACTTGGACTCACGTCGGAAGATACGGGAGGTGCTCACGAGGGTGGGGCGCGCCCTCCCCTGGGCGCCCCCACGCCTCGTGGGGCCCCGTAGCTCCACCGGCGTACTCCTTTCACCCATATATACCTCGTACCCTAAAACTTCCGAACAGAAGATAGATCGGGAGTTCCGCCGCCGCAAGCTTCGAGAACCACCAAAACCAATGGGACCCCTTTCCGGTACCTGGGAGGGATCCATCTCCGATGGCCATATTCATCATCCGGCGCTATCCATGACGAGGAGGGTAGTTCACCCTCGGGGCGAGGGTATGTACCCGATAGCTATGTGTTTGATCTCTCCTCTCGTGTTCTCTCTCGTGTTCCATCTATGGCACGATCTTGATGTATCCGAGATTTGCTATTGTAGTTGGATCTTATGATGTTTCTCCCCCTCTACTCTCTTGTGATGAATTGAGTTTCCCCTTTGAAGTTATCTTATCGGATTGAGTCTTTTATGAGAACACTTGATGTATGTCTTGGTGATCAACTTGCGGGTTTCGTGACATTGGGAACCTATGCATAGGGGTTGGCACACGTTCTTGATTCTCCGGTAGAAACTTTGGGGCACTCTTTGAAGTACTTTTATGTTGGTTGGATGAATATGAGATTGTGTGATGCATATCGTATAATCATGCCCACGGATACTTGAGGTGACAATGGAGTATCTAGGTGACATTAGGGTTTTGGTTGATTTGTATCTTAAGGTGTTATTCTAGTACGAACTCTTCTATAGATCGATCCGAAAGAATAGCTTTGTGGTGGTTTATTGCCGACCATAATCTCTCGTTTGTTCTCATGATTAGTGTCTTTGGAGTGACTCTTTGTTGCATGTTGAGGGCTTGTCATATGTTCTATCTATGTTATTATTGTTGAGAGAACTTGCACTAGTGAAAGTATGAACCCTCGGCCTTGTTTCCTACCATTGCAATACCGTTTACGCTCACTTTTACCACTTGTTACCTTGCTGTTTTTATATTTTCAGATTACAAAACCTATATCTACCATCCATATTGCACTTGTATCACCATCTCTTCGCTGAACTAGTGCACCTATACAATTACCATTGTATTGGGTGTGTTGGGGACACAAGAGACTTTTTGTTATTTGGTTGCAGGGTTGTTTGAGAGACCATCTTCATCCTCGCCTCCCACGGATTGATAAACCTTAGGTCATCCACTTGAGGAAATTTACTCTTGTCCTACAAACTTGTGCACTTGCAGGCCAACAACGTCTACAAGAAGAAGGTTGCGTAGTGACATCGAGCACCACGGCGGTGGGCAGCGAGCCTAGGAAGGGCGCCATGGTCGAGACCCACGGGAGGCTTGAGGCAGGCGGTAGCACAACCCGACCCACGAAGAAGCGGGAAGCGAGGCGGCATGACCGGCCTACTTTGGGCGGTGGAGCAAGAAGACCAGAGGTTGAAGAAGAACTTCGGCCGTTGGATGGACATCATATGGTCCTTTGGCGTATTGACTAAGTTGACAAAGCCATATGTCCCCGTCAACTTAGTAGGCCCTAAGTCAGCCCAACAATATGGTGGGTCCCAGCTAGCGGGGGTATTCATTTTTTGGGCGTAATAAGGAGGCACTTCCTTGCATGCGAAGATATAGCTGTTGGGTCCGACACATTAGCGGGGGCGTTTTTTCGCGAAATCTGAGGCCCTTCTGTGGGTCCTAGCTGTCGGTGGAGGAATCATTATTTTGCGGCGTAATAAGGAGGCATTTCCTTGCGTGCGGCCGTGGACCGGTATCGGCCTCTCCACGTCTGATCCACTTCCGATGGATGTCGTTCATTGACCACGTTGACCAGGCGGCGAGAGCACACGAGGCGGTGGACGGCGGCGAGGCCTAGGAAGGCGACCACGGGCCGGGGAATACTCGGCGAGTTGTTTCCCAGCGGAGATCACGAGGTTCTTGGTTCGTCTGCCGTCGCCGGAGAATAACATCATGTGTGGGTGAGTAGAGGGATGGCTAGGCCAGCGATGGGAGTACGGTGGGGCCGTGAGGCTTGCGCGGCAGCATAGCCGGCCGCGGGAGGAGGGAGCAGGCAGTCACGCCGGCGCTTGTTTGAGCGGCTAAAGCATGAAGAGCAGAGATTGAAGAAGCACGACAGCCGTTGGATGGACATCCAACAGTCACTGCTCCCGTGTGTTGACTAAGTTGACAGGGTGTTGCGTGTGCATCAACCCTTTTTTTATGAAAGCATACACGTCAACCTGTAGTAGGCGCACAAGTCAGCCTCAAATATGTGGAAAACAACATACAACCCATCGCCATTATTTCTAATAATGTACATCCCATTGCTAATTCTTAAGGTTTTTGGAGCCCATCTTCTTTTTGTTAGCATTACACCCCATATTGTGGCCACGGTTAAAAAGTATATGAAATTTTACATATTTCGGTGCGGTCAACTGTTTTTAATCCAGAAATATCGATTCACATTCAAACTATTTTGAAAAATAATTTATATAAATATAAAATCCAAATAATTGTCCATGCATAAAAATCAATGGAATTTAAGATCTTGTAATGAAAAAAAAATTG
The DNA here is from genome assembly GCA_021605205.1 of Aegilops longissima. Classification (NCBI taxonomy): domain Eukaryota; kingdom Viridiplantae; phylum Streptophyta; class Magnoliopsida; order Poales; family Poaceae; genus Aegilops; species Aegilops longissima. The sequence goes on from JAHIAM010005164.1 coordinate 5,680, forward strand.
AAACTAATTTCCGGTTTGATGTGTTTTAAAAATGTACAGGCCATTTCTGGGCAAACCGAATGAAACTCTCATCGTCTTGAAAGATCTGCAGCCCAGCAGGGCCGATAAAGCAAGTAGGCTTTGTTTGGGTATTTCTTAAAAAAAATAGGACTGGGCTAGCCATTTTCAGCAATAAAAAAACACAACTGGGCTCATGATGTGGTAAACATAAATAAAACCCTGGCTAGACAGGCCACAGCCCCCGCACAGCCCCGTTGTTACCCTGATCCGTCGCTAAAACTAGTATAAATAACAACTGGTTGTTCCTCAAAAAAAAAACTGCGCGACTTGCTGGGTCCTTGGTGTCAGCCGCTCGTAGTGTAATTCTCTCGTTTATTGACTACGTTGACAATGGCGTGAGCCCCAGATGTCCAACCATTAGGAGGAACCATATTTTTGGGCTTGTACTATAGAGGCACTTGCTTGCGTCTGCCATGCGCTGGTGGGTCCCTCTGTCATCCTCTCCGTCACAGTCATCTCCTTGTTCCTCTCGGTTGTTGGCGGCGTTGACAACGCAAAGAAGCGGCGCACCGCGCAGCGCGAAGCGAACCAAGGCCGCAAGGCGGAGGCAACGAGCGAGGCCTCGGGCGGAGCAAACGAGAGCCGTTGAAGATCGCCGGTCGATCGCGGCGGAGAATCGAGGTTGGCTGGTTGAGACGCAGTGCGTGTTGGGGCTGTCATCGCAGGAGAATAACAGGGCGTGTGGGGAATAGAGGAGGGAGCCAGCGTTGGAGAATGCGTATGGTAGGGCAGCGGGCGCAGCCAGCCATGGGGCGGGAGGCGAGGCGAGCCGGCAGGGGTAGTTTGGTTTGGGCGGTGGAGGAAGAAGAAGACAAGAGATAGAAGATACCGACAAATGTTGGATGTCAATCCAACGGTGGTAAGCGAATCATTTGTTGGCTGGCTAGTAAGTCGACACCACCTTGGATAGGCTATTTCCTCATGGGTCCCAAATGTCGAATCCAAATCTGTCACGGTCATGCAGCCTTTCCTATGAAAATTTACAGCCCATTTGATGTGCTAGTTGAAATAAGTTTGTGGGTCTTTGGTGGGGGCTAATCACGTGGCTTACATGTCTGCGATGAGCTCAAGCAGCCAGCGTGAGTAATGTTATTTCCCTTGGTTGTGATTTGTTACAATATTTCACTCTAAATTAAACGAATGGCAAGCCATTTGCCTTGTTTCAAAGAAAATATGACAGTCACAACCGAGTTGAAAAGGGCAAGAACATCTAACTCCAGCTTACAAACTGTACAAAAGCACGAGGTTAATTGTTCATCAGGTTTACAAAAACCCAGATTGGAAAGGGCAACAACATCTAACTCCAGCCTTTGTTTTGGCAGTCACGATCAAATGGATCGGTCAGGTCCATAGAATGAACACCACAGGTCGTAAAATTTCTTGGATTATGACCACAATATGTTGTAAATAGAAGCCCGCACGTTCGAAGCTCTTTTGCCCACACGAAACTCCTTTTTTGCTCTTGACATACCCATCCGTCAAAACCATGCTTGCTGATAAACTTAAGCACGATGGACAATAGTAACCTCGCATTCAGCGGGAAGAATGTGACAAATCTTGTGTTTGCACGGTTGGCTACATATCGTTCTAGCGTTATTGTCTTCAATCAAATCTCATGAGAAGTGAGAAAATCCGATGCTTACGAATCCACCGATTGGTTATAACTTTCTTACCCGTCTGTTACCTAAATAGACATGAAGATTGAAAGCAGTTAAGGTCTAAAAGAAGAGTGTCGAAAGAGCAACAATGAGCAGTTAATTCTAGTACACTATATGCGGGCTTCCAATGTGCGTGAAATTATCACCTTTATATACAACTTCTCCGGACATGGAAAGCATTGCAGCAAGCCAATAATCTTGTTCATATCAAAACTATTCATTTGGATATATAAGATCTTGTGAGAATCCAGCACCATTGATGGGCCATCCATGGAGAAACTCTTCATTGAGCATAGAACATAATATTAGTACAAAATGTCTACTCCAAGATGATATATAAATTATCTTGAGAAATTTAAAATGCAGCTTATGGTTACAAGTGTAGATGATAATATGAAGTACACGAAGAAGCTGTGGAGCCAAACACCATATTGAAATGAGCACGAGATCATGTATTACACCCAAGGTCTCGGTTTAAGTAGCGAGAGGGCGGTTATTTACAGCGGTGAATAACTAGAATCAAGGATCAACCTTTCAAGTGAAGGGGCATCTTGGATGATGAGCTGCCTTCCGTCAAAAGAAATTCCAATTCTTACAAGGTTAGGCGACTTTATTTGGAGACAACCGATTCTAAGCTGTGAAAACAAGCACCAAGCACTCCGGTAGAGGGCAATGGAGTGGATGATCTTTGTGCAATGAAGACCTCGATATCTGAACCTGCACAAGTGAAAGTTTCTTGAGAAATGGGAGTCAAGGTTTAGTACCAGTTATGCAGTAGGTAGCCCGGTGCAAAGGTGGCGGTGTGGAGAGAGGAGAAAACCACGAGATGGACATCGGTCTTTGGTAATCGTCTCCAACGTATCTATAATTTTTATTGCTCCATGCTACTTTATCTACTGTTTTGGACTATATTGGGCTTTATTTTCCACTTTTATATTATTTTTGGGACTAACCTATTAACGGAGGCCCAGCCGAATTGCTGTTTTTTCCTATTTCGGTGTTTGAAGAAAAGAATATCAAGCGGAGTCCAAGCGGAATGAAACCGGGAGCGTGATTTTCTCACGAGCGTGATCCGGAGACTTGGACCCTACTCCAAGAAGTAACAAAGGCGGTCACGAGGATGGGCGCGCCCCCTAGGCGCACCCCTGCCTCGTGGGCCCCTGTTGCTCCACCAGCGTACTCCTTCCTCCTATATACCTCGTGCCCCAAGCGATCGAACAGGGCCAAAACCTAATTCCACCGCCGCAACTTCCTGTATCCATGAGATCCCATCTCGGGGCCTGTTAGGAGCTCATGGAGGGGCATCCACCACGGAGGGCTTCTACATCATCACCATAGCCCCTCAGATGAAGTGTGCGTAGTTTACTTCAGACCTTGGGTCCATAGCTAGTAGCTAGATGGCTTCTTCTCTCTTTTGGATCTCAATACAATGTTCTCCCCCTCTCGTGGAGATCTATTCGATGTAATCTTCTTTTTGCGGTGTGTTTGTTGAGACCGATGAATTGTGGGTTTATGATCCAGCTTATCTATGAATAATATTTGAATCTTTTCTGAATTCTTTTATGTATGATTGGTTATCTTTGCAAGTCTCTTCGAATTATCCGTTTGGTTTGGCCAACTAGATTGGTAGTTCTTGCAATGGGAGAAGTGTTTAGCTCTGGGTTCAATCTTGCGGTGTCCTTACCCAGTGACAGAAAAGGTTGCAAGGCATGTATTGTATTGTTGTCATCGAGGATAACAAGATGGGGTATTTATCATATTGCATGAATTTATTCCTCTACATCATGTCATCTTGCTTAAGGCGTTACTCTGTTTTAACTTAATACTCTAGATGCATCTGGATAGCGGTCGATGAGTGGAGTAATAGTACTAGATGCGAGAATCGTTTGGTCTACTTGTCTTGGGCGTGATGCCTATATACATGATCATACCTAGATATACTCATAACTATGCTCAATTCATCAATTGCTCAACAATAATTTGTTCACCCACCGTAGAATACTTATGCTCTTGAGAGAAGCCACTAGTGAAACCTATGGCCCCGGGTCTATTCTCATCATATCAATCTCCATCACTTTAATACTTGCTTTGTTTTTACTTTGCCTTTTACTTTTCACTTTGCATATCTATATCAAAATACCAAAATATTATTTATCATCTCCATCAGATCTCACTCTCGTAAGTGACCATGAAGGATGACAACCCCTAATCGCGTTGGTTGCGAGGAGCTATCGTTTTGTGCAGTCGAGGGACTTGTGTGTGGCCTCTCTCTGGATTGATACCTTGGTTCTCAAAAACTGAGGAAATACTTACGCTACTTTGCTGCATCATCCTCTCCTCTTGGAAATCCAACGCAGTGCTCAAGAGGTAGCAAGAAGAATTTCTAGTGCCATTGCTTGGGAGGCTCACATAAAACAAGTCAAGCACCATACCAAGTACCCATCACAATCCCTATCTCCCGCATTACATTATTTGCCATTTGCCTCTTGTTTTCCTCTCCCCCACTTCACCCTTGCCGTTTTATTCGCCCTCTCTTTTCCATTCGTCTTTGTGTCTTTCTTAGATCGTTTTCTTGCTTGGTTGAAATAGTTGAGTATTTATTCCTAAACAAAAAGCCAATATCTATGGATCCTCATCTGCTTGCCAATCTTTTAAGAGATCAATTATGATGAACCAATTCCTAGTGATTTGGATGCACTAGATTATCTTTATAAGGTTTTGCCTGAAATCCGTGAAGTGACTCACGATAGATCTTTGAATAAAAAGCATGATTGCAATAATTTTATTATAAATTCTTTTGATGTCAATTGTGCTAATAAGATGCAACACCCTAAGCTTGGGGATGCTAGTTTTGCTATGTCTACTACTTGTTGCAATGATCACGATTGGGGTGATTCTTCTTATGATCTTGAAAATTTATTTAAGCCCCATGATGAATATGAGATTGATAATATTGTTTGCAATAATATTGAAAGTGGGTTCGGAAGAGTGTCAACTTTAGATCCCACATATTTTGAGAATGTTCAATCTTATGAAATTTTTGATAAAAGTTAGCTTGGAGAAATCATGACTTTAGTTAATGATAATCCCACTATTTTGGAAGAGTGTCAACTTTGCATACATGTGGATCATGTTAAGAATATGTTATGTGATAGCTATTTTATTGAATTTGCTTATGATCCTACATGTAATTATTATGATAGAGGAAAATATGGTTGTAGAAGTTTTCATGTTACTAAATTACCTCTCTTCACGTTGAGATTGCTATGTCACTTTCTTCTTCCTTGCATATGCTAGTTTTTTGCTTGCCTTGCAAATTTGTTTGCCTATAAGATGCCTATGCATAGGAAGTATGTTAGACTTAGATGTGTTTGTCACATGCTATATGATGCTCTATTTGTGCTTCAATTCTTGTCTTTCATGTGAGCATCATTGAAATCTCAATGCCTAGCTAAAAAGGCTTTAAAGAAAAGCGCTTGTTGGGAGATAACCCAATATTTTTCCTTGTTGCTTAGTAATAAATAATCAATATAGCCTCTGTTTAGATGTGGTTTTATGTTTTAATTAGTGTTTGTGCCAAGCTAGACCTATTGGATCTTCTTGGATGATAGTTATTTGATCTTGCTGTAATTTCCAGAAACTTTGCGCTCAGTGCCCGAATTATTAAAAATCACCAGAACGTGATAAAATACTGATTCCAATTTCTGCTGATCAATAAACAAATTTTCTAGGTCGTCTAATTTTGGGTAGATTTTTGGAGTTCCAGAAGTTTGCGTTAGTTACAGATTACTACAGACTGTTCTGTTTTGACAGATTCTGTTTTTCGTGTGTTGTTTGCTTATTTTGATGAATCTATGGCTAGTAAAATAGTTTATAATCCATAGAGAAGTTGGAATACAGTAGGTTTAACACCAATATAAATAAAGAATGAGTTAATTACAGTACCTTAAAGTAGTCTTTTGTTTTCTTTCTCTAACGGAGCTCACGAGATTTTTATTGAGTTTTGTGTTGTGAAGTTTTCAAGTTTTGGGCAAATTCTTTTGATGGATTATGGAACAAGGAGTTGCAAGAGCCTAAGATTGGGGATGCCCATGGCACCCCCAAGATAATAGAAGGACACCAAAAAGTCTAAGCTTGGGGATGCCCCGGAAGGCATCCCCTCTTTCGTCTACTTCCATCGGCAATTTACTTGGAGCTATATTTTTATTCACCACATGATATGTGTTTTGCTTGGAGCGTCTTGTATTATTTGCGTCTTTGCTTGTTAGTTTGCCACAATCATCCTTGCTGTACACACCTTTTGAGAGAGCCATACATGAATTGGAATTTGATAGAATACTCTATGTGCTTCACTTATATCTTTTGAGCTTGATAGTTTTGCTCATAGTGCTTCACTTATATCTTCTGAGCGTGATAATTTTTGCTCTAGTGCTTCACTTAGATCTTTTAGAGCACGGTGGTGGATTTGTTTTAAAGAAACTATTGATCTCTCATGCTTCACTTAGATTATTTTGAGAGTCGTTAATAGCATGGTAATTTGCTTAATGTTAATATACTTAGTATTCAAGATATGTGAAACTTTCTTTTGAGTCGTTGAATACTAAGAAAAGTTTGATGCTTGATAATTGTTTTGAGATATGAAGATGGTGATATTAGAGTCATGCTAGTTGAGTAGTTGTGAATTTAAAGAATACTTGTGTTGAAGTTTGTGATTCCGTAGCATGCGTATGGTGAACCGTTATGTGATGAAATCGGACATGATTTATTTATTGATTGTCTTCCTTATGAGTGGCGGTCGGGGACGGCGATGGTCTTTTCCTACCAATCTATCCCCTAGGAGCATCGCGTAATACTTTGCTTTGATAACTTCTAGATTTTTGCAATAATTATATGAGTTCTTTATGACTAATGTTGAGTCCATGGATTATCGCACTTTTTCCCATCCTTCCACCATAGCTAGCCTCTCTAATACCACACACTTTTCGCTGGTATCATACACCCACCATATATCTTCCTCAAAACAGCCACCATACCTACCTATCATGACATTTCCATAGCCATTCCGAGATATATTGCCATGCAACTTTCCACCGTTCCGTTTATTATGACACGCTCCATCATTGTCATATTGCTAGCCTGATCATGTAGTTGATATCGTATTTGTGGCAAAGCCACCATTCATAATTCTTTCATACATGTCACTCTTGATTCATTGCATATCCCGGTACACCAGGAATATACACATAGAGTCATATTTTGTTCTAAGTATCGAGTTGTAATTGTTGAGTAGTAAGAAAAATAAAAGTGTGATGATCATCATTTTTAGAGCATTGTCCCAAGTGAGGAAAGGATGATGGAGACTATGATTCCCCCGCAAGTCGGGATGAGACTCCGGACAAAAAATAAAAAAAGGAAAAATGAAAAAAAAGAGGCCATAAAAAAGAGAAAAGGCCCAAATAAAAAAAATGAGAGAAAAAGAGAGAAGGGATAATGCTACTATCCTTTTACCACACTTGTGCTTCAAAGTAGCACCAAGATCTTCATGATAGAGAGTCTCTCATTTTGTCACTTTCATATACTAGTGGAATTTTCATTATAGAACTTGGCTTGTATATTCCAATGATGGGCTTCCTCAAATGCCATAGGTCTTCATGAGCAAGCGAGTTGGATGCACACCCACTTAGTTTCTTTTGTTGAGCTTTCATATACTTATAGCTCTAGTGCATCTGTTGCATGGCAATCGATGTAGGCGGAACCCTCGTGGGCGATCTTTCACGTTGGAGCCGGATCCTACGGGGAATCACGAAGAACGGCGGAAGAACACGAGGAAATCACGGGGAGGAGCGAGGAAAACACTCAATCAACAAGGAATCGGTCACACAAATGCTAGATCAAAGAACACAAAGGAGATACATGATTCAAGGTCAACAAAGGGCGATACAAGCGGTAGCCGTTCTTCTCCGTGAGGAGGTCTTGATGGGGCCACCCAAGAGGGTCTTGAATCCAAGGTGGATCTTCTCCGAAGAGGGCGCGGTCTCTCTCGTCGAGTAGATCCGGTATGGATGAGCTCTATCTAATGAGCTAAATCAACGCTAACCCTAAAAGAGGAAGGGGATGAAGTATATATAGTCTCGGGGCGAAGGGTACAAGGACAAGTCCGGATGCCTCTAACTTGAGCAGGAGGCGGATGTCAGGCGTCGGGCGGATGTCCGGGCTTTCGAGCGCCGGATGTCCGGCTAGGGGCGGATGTCCGGCTGGCGGGTCTGGTTGGCCGATTGGTGCGGGCGCGGATTTCGGCGAGTGGCGGATATCCAGGGGCCGTGGGAGGCGGATGTCCGGGGCTGGGGCGGATGTCCGGCCTGTAGTCTTCTTGACTCTTGTGATGGGCGCCGGATGTCGGGCTGGGGCGGATGTCGGGCTTCGGGAAGGGCGGATGTCGGGCTGGGGCGGATGTCCGGGGCTGTAACATCTGGCTCTTCTTCCTTCTCCTCTTCCATGCTTCCGCGCATGCTTGGCCTTGGTCCTTGGGCTCTCCATGGTCTCCTCGGGTGTACTGAGTATGCACAAGGTCCGCAAGTAGCATCCATGTCTTACATGCGGAAAGGAAGATTAGGAAGGGGCGAGTTCACCTTAGGTCCAATGGCGCATAGTCGAGGTCTCATCTCCTGTATCCTTGGGGCTTGGAGAGTAGTCGGAGTGTACATGGTGATGAGCGTGGGATGCTCGCATCATCTCCCTCCCTTGGGAAAGATCCGACCTCGGATCGTGATCCTCATCACCATGGAAGCGGTTGTCGTAGGGGACTTGTAGTTGGACGAAGTTGAATATATCATAATCCAAGTAGTCACGGTGTCGCGGAGTGATAGACATGCAAAAGAGCAAACACAAGCAACACTCGGAAATACAATGGTTAGCGCACACAAAGTGTCCATCATGCAAGAATGAGTCCGTGCGGCAAGATTGGCGTGACAAAGCGCATGAAGCTTATCAAGATGATCTAGAATGAGATGCAAAGCATTCATGGGAGAAATGCAATCATTGTGCACACAAAGGTGTTGTGAATATGATGAATGCAACCACGGTGCAAAATGATGTCATAGTGAGACGGTTTATCAATAGCATGAATATGGCAATGGATGCAACATGTGTATGTTATCATGCAATTGATGATGGGCAATATGATCATGATGTATGAATATGCCATCAAGGAAGATCACAACAAATTTGCTAAGAAAATGCACAAGTTCATATATCATGGATGTCATGGGAATACAAGATGCAACAAGGCAATCATAATGTGAGTCAATCCATGCATAGGGTGCAAACTTGTGGTGAGTATGATATGTCCATCGAGCATGAGTATGAGCACAATCAACAAATATGGAGGTGTTGGTATACCAATGCTCGATGTTGTGGCAAGAGTGGAAAACCGAAGGTGCATCCAATAAGTCCGAGCGCTCCTCACTGTAAAGGTCCATAGAGCCAATCTCCAATGTCGATCCTCCGTTCGCGAGATGTATCATGTAGACAACAAGAAGGAAACAACAATGAAAGAGTGACCCATCAATATGCAAACTTGAGGATGGCTCAAAGAAGGAGTTCACCTTATGAATGTTCCGAAGATGTTGGAGTCGTACATCATGTATGTCTTCACATATCAATATGTCTCATAGCGGTAATGCCTTGTGAATCCTTCAAAATGAAAGAACATGACAAACACTCGGAAAAACAAATGAGGTTAAGCGGAAATGCAAAACCTATCATTCGGTGGTAAGATACCCAACAAGTGTTCTCATCATTCTTATCATAAGAAAGGACAAGGAGCAATTCATAGTATGGAGGCATATGATGCAAGAACAACCAAATGCAATAGGCGCAATCAAACAAGCATGCATCACAAGTAATATGTCAAAGTCTCCAAGATCAATAAGCATAGTATGGTTGCACTCAATACAAGTGGATATGAGAGAGGCAACTAATGGACACAAGAGACAATGATCAAGATATATCATGTGAGAGGCATGAGCATATATGTCATCAACCCAAGAAAGCAAGTAATAGTGGAACATGGGTGATGCAACATAGCAAGCAATCATATCAATCAAGTGAAGCAAGCTAGTAGTGCGAAGATGCAACGTACTAGAAGGAATCAAGGCAATCATGTCATGGGTGCAAATAGTGTGCATGAATACTTCACATGACATGTCACAAGTATGAAGGCAAGATATGAGCAAAATATCATCAATAGCATGGGGCACATGATAAACATGGCAATAGCAACAAAGATCTCCACCAAGCATGCAAATACACATAGGAGTATCATAATGGTGAATCATGGGTATATGCAAGCAAGGGTCACAATTGCATGGCAAAGGCATAGAAGCAAGCATAGCATGCAATGTGAACACGGTAAAATGAGCATAAGGTGGCAAGTGGTAAATAGCCCATAGCCGTGTGAGAGCCAAGTAGAAGAGATCGCGTAGTCCTTGCGCAAAAGGAATGGTGGGAATGAAAGTCCACATGATCCCAAGTCATCGTTGCTCTCAAGAGCTCGTTTAAATCAACTCTTGGGATTGAGAAGTTGGCGAGTGTATGTGAGTACCTACACAAAACAAAGACAAAGGAAAAATTGTGTGTGCGTGGTAGATGTCGCATCATCCATCATGATGCATACGTGCTTGTGTTGGTTAGCACAAAATAGCCAATGCTCAAATAAATGAGATCGTGATATAGAAACATGTCATCCATCATGATAGGTTTGTTATTATGTATGGCATAATGGAGACTCAAATTGTGCAATGCATCATGAGAAATATCTAGAGCATTGTTATTCATGGAATGCATATGGTGCACGCAATTATGGGAATCATGCAAAGGATGGGATGAATCAAAATCTCCAAACATGTATGAGGAAACTATGGGGGTCTCCTCATGAGCATTAATGGAAACATCACATGGAGAATATTGACAACATCCACAGCAATGCATATTTGGAACAATGTGGTCATGGCATGGAATAGTAGATGAATTGCGCAAGTCATGTAAAGGAAGCATGGCAATATCATTACAAGAGAAGCAAAAGCCAATGACCATCATCTCGTTATCTATGCCATAAGTGCAAATGGGATTGATTTTAATGGGGCATGCATAGTTACTATGTTGAGATTGTAATGATGCATATGGGAGATCTCACTCATAGCATATGACAAGTTCAATGGATTGTCAGACATGAAGTGACCAATAGAATTTTCACAAGATGTCCTATGGAGCATAGCATCACAATTAGGCAACTCAACATGCTCATCATCATATTCATCATAATAGGTAAGTCAAGGCATGAAGAAGTTTCACTAGCATGAAGCATGGTAATAGGTGGGTCAACATCATGGTAGCAATCGATGGTAAAAGAGTCCACTAGTGGGACAAGAGAAGCACCATCACCTATGTTACCTTTGGAAGGTCGCTCATGAGTTGTAGGTGAGGTGTTGAAGATCGTCTCGTTGTCATCTTCATCTTGATGGAACCATGTGGGGGGGTGCATCATCATCCATCATGGCCATCGTCGTCTCCAATGTAGGTATGGACTCATCGAGGATAGGCATGTCGTCATGTAGGAGACCTAGCACCAAAGAAGAAAACACACTCGGAGTAGAGGTTAAGTCGTTAGAAATCATAGTGGCCTCATGTGACGTGTCAACTACCTCACTCACTAAGTGTTGTGGCTCGCTCACTCCCAATATGATGCTCTCACTCGTATGGTTGGTGGATTCACTCGAATGGCGCTCAACCTCACATAGGATGTGTGGCATGCTCTCAAGTGTGGGACTAGTGGTGGTCACACTCATCCTCTCATAGGAAATGCTCTCAATGTCACGTATGGTGGAGTCACTCATGTCACTCATGGGGTGGTGGCTCTCCTCACATGGCAATTGGGTCATCTCATGATATGTGGGTGTCGGAGAGATGTAGGTGCAAATGTCTCCATGCGCGGTCGCGTAGCTTGACTCGGAGTATGAGTCCAATGTGGGCGTCGTCTTCATGTTGTTGAAGAGGTTCGCGCTCGTCGCCGTGGTCGAAGGGGATGGCCCTTGCTCGACCGTCTTGTCATCGTCTTGGTGTTGGAGGCCCATATGATGTGGCACCTCATAGCTCGTCTCCATGACCGAAGGGAGTTTCCCATGCTCGGCCATCTTCCTTGAGGGGCTTCCGAAGATGGAAGTGTCGCCCTCACTCGTAGGTGGTCGCCTTTTTGTTGAAGGTGTCGATGTAGGCGAACTCACGGGAAGTAGGCGAAGATGCCGTACGTCCAAAGGCGAAGATGCCTTGAGAACACTTGGCGAAGATGCGAAGTGGTTGATGTAGCCGTAAGCGCCGTCTTGGTGGTGCTCGTCTCGCGGTCTTCTCTTGTGCTTATGAAGCTTCGACTTGGCATGTTGGGACTTGTGCATTTGCGCTTGTGGAGCATCTTCATGATGATGGTGTCGTTGTCGTGCTTGGGCTCGTAGAAGATGTCGTTAAATGGTAAATGCGTGCACATGATGTTTGGAGGTGACTTGCCCTTCATGGCGATGTTGATCCGAGCGTGATGGTGGTCGCCATGTAGATGTGGGCGAGGACGATGTGCACTTGCGTCGTTTGCGGCGCTCGAAGACTTGTGGCTTGAATGTCGCCGCCTTGAAGATGACGAAGGGAAGAAGACTTGATCAAGGCCGAATCTCCTCCATCCTTGCATCTTGCTCCTCTTTATGTGCGGAAAGCTTCTTGTCGAGTAGTCCCTTCTCCTTGCTTGGAGTGATGAATGTTGTTGGAGATGTTCTCGATCGCTCTCATAATCTTGATTGTGTGCCTTGCACTTGTCGTTGTAGATCGAAGAGGCGGCTTTGGTGATGTAGTTGTTCACGCCGTCGTTGTTGTCGAAGACCGAGATGAAATGCCTTGCCTATCCATCACAAGACTCGAGCAAATATGAGTGGGAGAAAGAAGAACTTATACCAATGTACCTTGACCGATGTTGAAAATGAATCAAGTTCACTCAAATGCGGACAATGAAATAGCACTATTGGTACCAATCCTTGTCGGTTCTCACACCTACACAAGTAAAGCTTATGGAGGAGCTCGGTGAGGATAGTGGCACAAAAATTTAATGCAAAATGTTAGCAAGAGTCAATAATGTTGAAAGAGATTCACAAATTCGCAAGTGAAACAAATGGACCAATAGCAAAGAATGGCTGCGGAAACACACACGGATAGATAAATGGGGTCGTGCAACCAAGGAATGAGCACAAAATGTGGAATCCACGGAAGCTTCGTGTTGCACAACTCAAGAGAGGCAGCTATACGATTGCTCAATAGGCGGATCGACACTTGTGCACAACCTATAAGATGCAAAATGGATAAACTTCTATCCCAAGTATGCTATGTATGTATGGTTCGGTGTTTCTCTCAAGATGATCCAAGATGATCGGATATGACAATCTTATATGCAATATGGTATGATGCTATGTCACTTGCTTACAAGCTCTTTGCTCTCTTTCTTTTGCTTAAAAGCTTTATTTCTTTTTTTTGTATGGCCACTTTTGCACAATGCACAAACCAAGATAGCAATTGTGTATATCACGGGAACGATATTGTGACACAATGGATGATATGATGATACCAAGATGATATGGTATGTATGCAATGGATGGTGTAGATCACTAATGTGCACAAATAACGTTGCGGCAATACTCAAATGGCTAGTCTCGATCGGCAAATAGCATAAAATGGGCTAGGGGTTATCAATGCAATTTGCAAGGGAATATACAATGGTGTCATCGAGGTTACCGTCGCTGCGATGATGAGTGGCAGTGTTCTTGATGTAGATACCAAGATGATGGAGACTCGTCCTAAGTGGCGAAACACCTTAGGAAGCGGAAAAACCGCGCACTCAAAATCTCAAGCGTCAAATGTCAAAATGGTGGTAGCGGGAATGCGGTGGTGGTTTGCACTTGGCAATGCGGAAGTGGAATGATGGGCTATACCGTGTCGGAGTTGAAGTTGCCGTCCCTAAGTGGCGAAACACCTTAGGAGACACAAGCGACAACTCGAAAAAGCTCAATCAACAATTGGGTTAAGTTGGATTGTCGGAAGTGTATGGTGGGCAAGGTTATGTGGAAGTGGTGGTGGTGGTTGATGAAGAAGCAATCGTCCCTAAGTGGCGAAACACCTTAGGAGACTCGAATCACTACTCAAGCAACCACTAATGCTATGGGGAACAAAATTGGTTGGGTTGCGGAAGTCGGTGGTGGCTAATCACGGATGATATGGTGGAAGGCCTAGGCAAACTTGCCAAATTTTCAAAAATTTGATGTAGTCAAATGGTGGTGGTAGTATTTTTATGGGAAGGGGATGTCAATAGCTTCAAAGCGAGCTAAAACGTCAAAATCGGACTCGGATGAATTAGTTATGGACAAAGCGGTGAAGCGGAAAAACAGAAATCCCAGGGCCGGACATCCGGGGCGGGCCGGATTTCGAGGACCTGATGTCAGAACCGAGCGGATTTGGTGCTCCAGGGCCGGATGTCCGGCTTGGGGCCGGATGTCGGCGGATGGCCGGATGTCGGACTGAGGCCGGATGTCGGCCCGGCGAATCGATCTCGTTTGGGCGGAAATTTTGAATTGGGGCGGAAATTGATGATTTCGGGGCAAAATTTGATGGATTTCGTGGAGGAAAGATGGGGAAACTCGGGAAATGCTAGATCCACTTGAAACCAAGCAAATCCATGGATCAAAATCAACAAAACATCATCAAAACTAACAAATCACAAAAAAAATTGGGGCTATTTTTGGTGGGGATTTTCGGATTTAGGGCGAAATCAACAAAATCAAGCTAGAAAACATAGAATGCGGGCTCCAAAAACATGATCAACCTAAGCTCTGATCCATAGATGATGTAGGCGGAACCCTCGTGGGCGATCTTTCACGTTGGAAGCGGATCCTCAGGGGAATCACGAAGAAGCGGCGGAAGAACACGAGGAAATCACGGGGAGGAGCGAGGAAAACACTCAATCAACAAGGAATCGGTCACACAAATGCTAGATCAAAGAACACAAAGGGAGATACATGATTCAAGGTCAACAAAGGGCGATACAAGCGGTAGCCGTTCTTCTCCGTGAGAGGTCTTGATGGGGAGCCACCAAGAGGGTCTTGAATCCAAGGTGGATCTTCTCCGAAGAGGGCGCGGTCTCTCGTCGAGTAGATCCGGTATGGATAATGAAGCTATATCTAATGAGCTAAATCAACGCTAACCCTAAAAGAGGAAGGGATGAAGTATATATAGTCTCGGGGCGAAGGGTACAAGGGACAAGTCCGGATGCCTTCTTGTGAGCGAGGAGGCGGATGTCAGGCGTCGGGCGGATGTCGGGCTTTCGAGGCGCCGGATGTCGGGCTAGGGGCGGATGTCCGGGCTGGCGAAGTCTGGTTCGGCGATTGGTCGGGCGCCGGATTTCGGCGAGTGGCGGATATCCGGGGCCGTGGGAGGCGGATGTCCGGGGCTGAGGCGGATGTCAAGACCTGTAGTCTTCTTGGCTCTTTGTGATGGGCGCGGATGTCGGGCTGGGGCGGATGTGGGAGCTTCTTGGGAAGGGCCGGATGTCCGGGGCCTGTAGCATCTGGCTCTTCTTCCTTCTCCTCTTCCATGCTTCCGTGCATGCTTGGCCTTGGTCCTTGGGCTCTCCATGGTCTCCTCGGGTGTACCCGAGTATGCACAAGGTCCACGCTTGAAGTAGCATCCATGTCTTACATGCGGAAAGGGAAGATTCGGAAGGGAGCGAGTTCACCTTAGGTCCAATGGCGCATAGTCGAGGTCTCATCTCCTGTATCCTTGGGGCTTTGAGAGTAGTCGGAGTGTACATGGTGATGAACGTGGGATGCTCCGCATCACAATCCCTACTCACTCACATTGATATCTATTGATGGGCATCT
Organism: Aegilops longissima; assembly: GCA_021605205.1. Lineage (NCBI taxonomy): Eukaryota > Viridiplantae > Streptophyta > Magnoliopsida > Poales > Poaceae > Aegilops > Aegilops longissima. The sequence continues at coordinate 21,359 of JAHIAM010005164.1, forward strand.
CCATAAGCCCGTTGATACGCCTAGTTGATGTGAGACTATCTTCCCTCTTTTTTTCTTCTCCACAACCACCATTCTATTCCACATATAGTGCTATATCCATGGCTCACGCTCATGTATTGCGTGAAGATTGAAAAAGTTTTGAAAATGTTAAAGTATGAAACAATTGCTTGGCTTGTCATCGGGGTTGTGCATGATTTAAATATTTTGTGTGGGAAGATGGAGCATAGCCGGACTATATGATTTTGTAGGGATAACTTTCTTTGGCCATGTTATTTTGAGAAGACATAATTGCTTAGTTAGTATGCTTGAAGTATTATTATTTTTATGTCAATATGAACTTTTGTCTTGAATCTTTCGGATCTGAATATTCATACCACAATTAAGATTTACATTGAAATTATGCCAAAGTATCCTCCCATCAAAATTCTCTTTTTATCATTTACCTACTCGTGGATGAGCAGGAATTAAGCTTAGGGATGCGATCGTCTCCAGCGTATATATAATTTTTATTGCTCCATGCTACTTTATCTACTGTTTTGGACTATATTGGGCTTTATTTTCCACTTTTATATTATTTTGGGACTAACCTATTAACAGGAGGCCCAGCCCGAAAGTGCTGTTTTGCCTATTTGGTGTTTGAAAAAGCGGAATATCAAGCGGAATGAAACCTTGAGAGCGTGATTTTCTCACCAAGCGTGATCCGGGAGACTTGGACCCTACTCCAAGAAGTAAGAAAAGGCAGTCACGAGGGTGGGGCGCCCCCTAAGGCCGCCCCTGCCTCGTGGGCCCCTGTTGCTCCACGGCGTACTCCTTCCTCCTACATATACCTCATTACCCCCAAGCGATCGAGCAGGGCCAAAACCTAATTACACGCCGCAACTTCACTGTATCCACGAGATCCCATCTTGGGGCTGTTCGAGCTCCGCGGAGGGCATCCACCATGGAGGCTTCTACATCATCACCATAGCCCCTCCGATGAAGTGTGAGTAATTTACTTGAGACCTTGGTCCATAGCTAGTAGCTAGATGACTTCTTCTCTCTTTTGGATCTCAATACAATGTTCTCCCCCTCTCGTGGAGATCTATTCGATGTAATCTTCTTTTTGCGGTGTGTTTGTTGAGACCGATGAATTGTGGGTTTATGATCCAGCTTATCTATGAATAATATTTGAATCTTTTCTGAATTCTTTTATGTATGATTGGTTATCTTTGCAAGTCTCTTCGAATTATCCGTTTGGTTTGGCCAACTAGATTGGTAGTTCTTGCAATAGGAGAAGTGTTTAGCTTTGGGTTCAATCTTGCGGTGTCCTTACCCAGTGACAGAAAGGGTTGCAAGGCACGTATTGTATTGTTGCCATCGAGGATAACAAGATGGGGTATTTATCATATTGCATGAATTTATTCCTCTACATCATGCCATCTTGCTTAAGGCGTTACTCTGTTTTTAACTTAATACTCTAGATGCATCTTTGTATAGCGGTCGATGAGTGGAGTAATAGTAGTAGATCTGAGAATCGTTTGGTCTACTTGTCTTGGGCGTGATGCCTATATACATGATCATACCTAGATATACTCATAACTATGCTCAATTCTGTCAATTGCTCAACGATAATTTGTTCACCCAAGTAGAATACTTATGCTCTTGAGAGAAGCCACTAGTGAAACCTATGTCCCCGGGTCTATTCTCATCATATCAATCTCCATCACTTTAATACTTGCTTTGTTTTACTTTGCCTTTTACTTTTCACTTTGCATCTCTATATCAAAATACCAAAAATATTATTTATCATCTCTATCGGATCTCACTCTAAGTAAGTGACCGTGAAGGGTGACAACCCCTAATCGCGTTGGTTGCGAGGAGCTATCATTTTGTGCAGGTACGAGGGACTTGTCGTGGCATCCTCTTGGATTGATACCTTGGTTCTCAAAAACTAAAGGAAATACTTACGCTACTTTGCTGCATCATCCTCTCCTCTTGAAATCCGGCCGATGTTTAAGAGTATAGCAGCGGCACAAGTTCATGGCGTTCAATATGTGGTATGTGATTTCGGGGAATAGTAGAACTCAAGCAGCTGTAGTTACGTGAATTGAGGATTTCAGCCAGGCGTCCACCATGCAGGGCATGGTATGCTTACTCGAGGTAGCATGACGGGATCAGAGGCTTTGAGCGGAGCCTGGTGGGAGGAGATGATGGCTCTGGGGATTTCAAAATCATTGAAGAGATAGGTGACAGCAGTTGAGATTAAGGGGCCGGCGCACCATAGAGGCGCCACGAATTGAGAGGACTTGGGTGCGGCAGCAATCCTTGGTGAGGAAGCGAGATGATCTCCCCAAGGATGGCGTCAGGAGATCGCTGATCGGCTCACCCGAGATTCTCTGAGTTCACAGGATCCGGTGGGGGGAGTCGCCCGCTTCTCCCAGCTACGGGTGCGGGATCTATGGCGTCGCCGCTAAGCGAGAGCCTCATCTTCTTAGCTGGGGTTAGCCGACTCCATTTTCCTTGAGGCGTCGCGTCGCTCACGGATTTGGCGGAGTAATGAATGCGAGCCTAGTTGTAGTGTGGCGAAGAAGAAGGGGCTGGGGGTTTTTGTAGGAGTGAGAAGAAGGGGAGCTGGGGTTTTCTATAGGAGTGAGGTGAGGAATTTGTGGAGTGCAGTGGCGGCGGTGGCGTGGTGGGTGGGAGGCGAGGAGGAAGAAGAGCACCCAGGTTTTTTGGGGCGGTGTCTTTGGGTGTGGGTAGCGCCTTTTGAATTGATTTTACTATTTACTAGTGTGGATTGGCTGTTTTGTCCTGGGCCGGAGAAACAATTACTACTAATGCAGTGGAGACACTCTCTGACTACCGAAAAACAATTACTACTAGTGCAGTGGAGACACTCTACGCTTACGGCTCCTCCTAGGTCATTGAAGCGTCTCCCTCTCTGAATGCCGTTATACTTTTGTTCACCGACATGCGGGCCATGCAGCGTGGGCCCAAATGCCATCCGCCAAATTAGAAGGCGTATGCGGCGGAAGTCACCCAGTCGTGGCAGCGGCGATATGAGCCGTCGCATCACAAAACCCCACCTCCTCGCAGATCTAAGTTTGGCCAGACGAGGCAACCATCATTCACTCTTCGCTGAATCCCTTCTCCCTCACCGTCTTCAAGAAAGGCAACTTTTCGCATATGCCCTGTTCTTCTCTCGAGCGAAGGGAAGGTAAGCGGATCCATGATGTTGGTATATTTTCGTTCGGAGAAAAAAAAGAACTTTTGCAAAGCAATAACCGATCCTCACTCTCTTTTTGTTTCATTGTCATTGCGTTGTGTTTTCCTTTGGTGGTCTCCTAGTATTCGTCGGTTTCATGATGGACCAAGGAGAACCGGGCAAAGATCCACCGATATTGGAAGCGAGGCGGAGGCTGATCCCACGAGACGAAGAGCTCCAAGAAGATGGAGGCAACCACCGAGCCGACCCGGATCGCTCTCGGCCACTCTTGAGATGGTCAACGCCCGTTTGAGGTTACAGCCCCGTGGCCTGCAGGAGCAGTTTTCCCCCTTCGTGGATGTGTCCCCCCCCTCATTGAGCTTCCCAAGGTGATTTCCTTCTTTGCCGATCTCGATTGTGGTTTTCATCTAAGTATGTGGTGATTTTTTAGAAAAGGAAGTATGTGGTGATTAATAATGCAAAATTTTATTAGCTTGATGCCATGCTATACATAGTGGTTTAAATAACTTGTGTTTCTTATCTTTGAAAAGTAATTCAGAATTTGTTTCTGTTCCAATTAGAGCCACGATGGAGACAAGGATTGTGTGGTTGTGCATGTCACTCGCTATGAGGCGGATGACCTGAATATCGCCTTTGGGAAAACTGAGTTCTTAGGCTGTTGGATCACGGAAGCCATTTGCGGTTATACCAATGAAGAGGTGTATTCCAGCCTCACTTGTTGTTAGGCGTGTTGTCGAGTGTCTTGAAGCACAAAAGTTCAAAGCTACTCCTTCGTTTGTGAGGCATCTTGTTCTTGTCAAGCTTACGCGGGAAGATGGCGTGGCATGCCTCCACAAACAAGTTTATCGATGGCAAGGCCACAAGGTTGTCTTCATGAAGGTTCACGGATTGAGCTGCTGCGGGACATCCTCGATGATGTTCATGGCAAGGTCCATCTTGTGTCCAGCCCAAATTAGATCGAGGCATGAAATAGTTGCCCCAGCTAGTGTTTAATAGTAGATTGGGTTGTGTCTAATTATCCGAACCTTGCCTGTTATCGACCCCTCTGGGGCTAGTACTTTGTTTGAATCCATCTATGGGAACTGTTGCTACTTTTGTGTGCCCGTGAATCATATAAGCAACTATGTATCTTGTTACAATGGTTCATGCAGTTAATTGAGGCCACAATGTAATAAATTCCAAACGTTTAACGCTAGTCCAACGCTCATGTGGAACACTCACATTAAACTCGTCTTCATAAAAATCTTGAAAAGCATAAGTTAAGCAGTTTTATACATCTCAATGATTCATAGAACATAACAAACATATACTAGTTCACAGCAAAAGACAAAGTTGTGAGAAGGTTTACAAATCAGGAAAAAACAAGCAAGGCTTCTACGAGCAAAGGGTCTCCCGGCAGGCTTAAATTTCTGGAGTTCACTCTGGTTTTCTTGTTGCCACCATCGGGGTTAGGTTCTCTCATTCGAATAACCAATTATAATTGTGGTCTCAATTTGGAATGCTGAACTGAACCATGAAGTGTACTAACCAGGTGAAATTCTTGTGCATTCCACTAAATTTAAGCACCGCTATTTGCAGAAATAAGCAGACCACAATGCCTCTTGTCCGCTTTTGTCAAAAAACCGCCGTGCAGCCGTGCGGCTAGTCCTCGGTCCATGGATGAACTGGTAGAAAGTGCATTCGGACTAGGATGCAGTTGTTTTCGCTCGTCCCTGCCTTGCAATCCGAAGTAAAAGCGTCTGAATCAACCGTTTAGATTGCGTTGGTCATTCTACCTTAGTTACTACCAATGTAGGGATACCTTGAAGGCGGGAGGTTAGGCGGCGACAACGAGGATAGCCATCTCATTTTGCAGTTGTACTAAAACTAAGGTGTGTGCTTTTGATTGCTTGCGGATAGAAGCGATCTGAGCAGACATCCGAAAGCGATATGGAGATAGACATCCCTGTTTGCATAAATCTGAAATACGGTTATTTAAGCAGTGTGAGATATTACTACTTTCCCTGTTTCCTCTTAGAACCAAGTCCTAGATTCATGCTACAGCTTTCCACTTTCTTCCTTGTTTGAACCAACGCTTTGAGTTGACTTTATGAACTAGCTTTACTTCTAATAATAGTAGAAGTCTAGGTGGCTTTGGAACAGCGGACGAAGTAGAAAAGGACCCCACGAAGGGGAAGAGCTGGGGCGATAGAGCAAGGCAGGTTTGAAGGAATATATACTGAGGTCATCGGCATGTGGCAAAGGCGGTGTCGGGAGGCGCATCTTTGCCACAATACCGCGAGGGAGGAAGAAGGGTCGGAGGCCCTCCAGAGCGCTCTCTCGGAGAAGCAGCCGCCGCCCGATCGGGACAGCCTTGCGGGCAGCCGTTGGTCTCCTCCCTCGCCGCCCGGCGACATCGTGAGCGATGGACCTACACCCCTGCCCGGTCGAGGTTGTCCGGCGGATTTGTGACCAACCGTGAGCTGAGAGAGAGAGAGTGTGGCCACCTATGTCTTGCTTAGATCTGGAGAGCATGAGAGAGTGAGCGAGAGGAACCCTAGTAAAGCTAAGCGCTAAGGCTCCTGCTTTTATATATATTGGAGTGATTTTGTTGTACGGCTTCAAAAAATGCGCTCCTCGTGTACCAGAGTGGGTGTGAGAGAACTAGTGCGTCGTGCACTGCTTCTCTTCGTGAGTACAATATATACTATGCCCAAAGCGCTACGCCGCAAGAGTAATAATATAAGTGTGTGGCGTGTGAGCTAAAATAAAATGTCTTGCGCCGTCTTTTTTTTTAAGTTACGAGGGTAGGGTGTGAAGAGCACATATGTGCGTGGCGTCTACTGAGATGAGCGATGGGTGCCGCGTCTTGAGTCTGCGAGAGGACTCGGGAGAGTTGTGACTCATGAGGTGCGTGTGCGTGAGAGAGAGAGGGCGCGTATCAATGCAATGCATGTGTCCGTAAATCATTATCCAACAAGCGTTTGCCACAAGCCTTTTCTGGCGAACAAGTAAGAACCGTTAGATCGGCATCAAGCGATTGCGGTTTGCCATGTCATTTAACGAACAACCACTCCTCCTACACACAAATCTTCCCGTGAGTGTTAGCAACTGCCGTATGCTCCCTCCATTCGAAATGCAGTGCATATAGCTTTATTGAAAATTAGAACCTGCAAACTTTTACGAGTTTTCGTGTACCAAATTGCACATGTAGAATACCTGTATATATCATTTCATTCATCTTGAGAGGTAACTATAAAGATGGGTGAGAGTCTACAAAAAAGACCATCGTATCACCGCAGCAATTTCAACCATCCTTTAGTGTCGAGGAATATCATAGGAACTCTATATGATATGATTTTTATAGGATTTTTTCCTTTAGAGCCAATTGGTTCATAGGAATAGATTCATATACTCTACATTTCAAAGGAAATAAACATGATATCATTTCTATAGCTTTAGAGCCACTTGGTTCATATGAATGGATTCCTTCCCTTAATTTCAAAGGAAAATAAACATTAGCGTATATTCAATAGAAAAGTTCCTATGATATGAACCAAATTACATCTCTTTACTAATCCCTCCTCATAGGACTTGAGATACATGTCATCTCTAGATTCAATAGAAAAGTTCCTATGATGTGAACCAAATGACATCTCTTTTCCAATCCCTACTCATAGGAATTGAGATCCTCCATGTCATCTCTTTCCTACAACTTCCATGTATACATCTTCTATTCCTAAATAGATAGTACAACCCACTAGTAGCTTTTTCCAAAACATGCAACTATGGCACAAGAACTATATAGTGTGCCAATAACTTTGAAAGATGGTCATTGGATGAAGCTAACCCGACAGTCTGAGAGATGGGCAAATCCGAGCACTACTGGCCGTTGGATATCATCAACATTCCACAGATCGCCACATGTACAATTTAGAAGACTCCATGGTTGAACTTAAGCATAATGCACAAACCTCAAAACACAAGCACTTCTCCTTTGTTCTAGAATCTTACGTATCATAATTGATTATTTTTTCTAAATTAATTGCTATTATTTGTTTTTACTTTATGATTTACAATGCACAACCCCATGAATCTTAACATTTTATAAAACTAATTGATTTTGAATGAGATGAACTATAAGAACTAAACAAACATCTACATCATGCATATATGACTCAAAGCTTTACATGCTATAGTGTGTATTTGTTCAGAATTTGGTTTCGAAATCTCATGCGTTCAATACATGTGTACCTTACTAATTTTGAGTAGAGTAGCAAATTTCACGCAGCCGGGTATATCAAAATGCAGGGCCCATGCATCATTGCCTTTCGGTCGAACCTCGTCCACAATTTTTTATGCGTGCTATATCTCCTTTGGTCCCGAACCCAAAATGCTGCCTCGTTCCGTAAAAACAAGCGGCCCACACATATTTAAAGGCGTCGACTCGAACCCGTTTACTACTGACGTGGCCCATACGCCGTAGTACTCCTAAACCCTACCGCCGCACTCATCATCGGTTTTCTTCAAGAGGGCGAGGAGAAGCCGATTTGTAGTGGGCGCTTTCAAAAAAAGATCGTAGTGGAGACCCCTACGTAGGGTGCCCTAGGTAGCTGCCATGCGCATCATTGTTTTCTCTTTTCTTTATGCTCTTGCGTGCTAGAGTGAAATGATGGTTGCCGTCCGTCCGACTTAATGCGGGAAAGGTGGGGCTTTGTGATTTGACCCCTCATCACTCATTTTCTACTCTTGTGGCGCTTCTGACGAGGTGCCTCAATTCAACCGCTGCTCCAAACTGTGATTTGGTGCATCATACGTGGAACAAGGCGGCGGATGAGCCACATGTCGCCAAAGGGGTCTGTTAAGTGTGTAGCCATTTAGGTATGCGGTGACCTGCTTGAGTTGCTACGCCAACCACGGCAGGAGCAGCCTACCACTTGGTTTTGCTCCTTGGTGAATCCGACTATATTGATCTAAAATATATGTGCTGAACTACCCTCTCCATCTCGGTTTTTTATTTGTAGGCGTCTCGGTTTATAGGGCACTGCGTGGTTCTAGGTCATCCATTTGACTAACTAAATATGAGTTACTATGTCACAAAAAGTATATCATTGGATTATTATTGGTTGATATGTGAAGAAACAAAAAGCGAGGTAGAAGTTAATGCACGCACCTTAGTATTTTGGGATTATTTGGTTTTAAGTAAGATGACTTACTCACCTAGGCGGAGGGAGTAGTTGTATTTAAAAGTCGAGGTGGGGCTTTTCTGCTTGAGTGGCGGGGCAGTTCCGCCTAGTCGGTTGGACGAGAGCGAGAAGAGCGAGGGAGTAGGCTGCTGCAAGCGTGAGGCTGTGTGATTTGACAGCGAGTTCTTCTTTGGACGGGTGACTTGCCATTATCATTTTAAGCTGGCGCTTCTCGACGGCGTGAGTCTCCCAATTCTGACCACCTCCATCAGGTGCCTCTCCCAATGCTCCACCATGTAGTAGTAGAGGCTGGCTCTTGCATGAGAGCCCACTTCTCCACTTTTTCTTTGCCTCTCTTTCCTCCACATATGCAAAAATGCCATGTAAAGCGCACTATTGTACTTACTTGCTCCTCTGGTGCTTAAGCTTGCCACATAGGCATAAAGTCGATGTGGCAAGTTAATCAAGAAGAGAGACTAGTTTGGTGACCCAAGGAAGAAAGCGGTGCTAAGCGCATGTACCTAGGTGAAAAGACAATTTTGAGTCTATAGATAATTAAATGAAGCAAACTTAGCAACACCATTTCATTGGAAGAGGTCACTCCTTGGCAAATGCTATAAATACTAGTACTCCTGTGTCCCATTATATAAGAGCGTTTTGACACTACACTAGTGTCAAAAGCGTTCTTATATAGAGACGGAGAATCTGAAAAAAAAGATAAAGAGGAGTAAAAAATACACTTATAGCCAACCTTATAGCCAACCTTGTTGTAGTATGAGTGACTAAGTGATGACTATGTATGACATGCCAACATCGGATAGCCTAGCACGTGTTAAATCTCCAAGAAGCGCGACCAGCGTGGTGACGCGACGGTCGTGGTAAGTAGCGACCATGATCACAGACTCTTGGCAGCCCTTGGATCTGAATCAAGCAGTCGCATGCTAAGTTGCTGAAATTTTGCAGAATAACCCTCCAGGATAGGATATTCGCCCATAGGTCTAGAATCACGCCATGCAACCGTTTGATCTCAGATCCAAGGGCTCTTGGAAGCCCGTATCATGGGAGAATGGAAAGCCACTACCCTGCCGTTCGCACGCTGGCAGTTCGCTCCTACTCGTCCCCGCACGTCCTTTAATACTACGGCGGTTCGCTCCTAGTCGTCCCGTCCATTCACATTACGATAGTTCCACTAATCCTAACCCTCCTCCCAAATCCATGGCGTCCTGAATCTCCCTGATCAGCGATGATTACAAGGTTAGAACCATCACCGGCGATGAGTTTGACGTCATCTACACCCGTACTTCCGCGACGGTGAAAGGAGGCCTTTCTCGCTTCAGACGCATGTTCGAAAACTCATATGATGAGTGGGTCGCTGGGCTAGATGTTGAGTACACCACGATCGTGGGATGAGAGAAGGATCTAAGGGCGAAGAGAGGAAGAAGCCGCCGTGATCCAGGTTTGCGTACATAACGTTTGCTTGGTCTACCACATATGCCATGCCGGCGTTGAGTGCCAGGATTTTAAGAACTTCCTCAAGGACAAAACAGTCAAATTCGTTCTTGTAGACTTTAAGAATGACAAAGAAGTCCTGCGTCGGATAGGCCTCGTTGTAGGCAACCCCTTGACCTCGGAAGAATCGTTTGGTGCCCTCTCGTCGACCTTCAATGCTGACCTGGCGAGGAGCCATGATTCATCCTTAAATCTGATAAGCGGAGAAACCTCCATACCGTTTCATCGTCATGCATGGCAGCGAAATGTACTAGATATTGACCACATCCAGTACGCTGCAATGGATGGCTACCTTTGTTTCAATATCTACAAGGGCTGGATGAAGAGCAATAGCCAAGTTGGAGGTTCAAGCAAAAAGTATCGGCCAAGAGGAAGAGGGACAAGGGCGAAGTCGAGGGGCGTGGATGAGGACTCGAGTAAGGTGGCGATGTTGTTGCTCATGGTGGTTCTAAACTTCTAATGCGGTGTCTACAGATTAGTTGCATAGTTTAATTTCAGGTGTGCTTAGTTTAATTTGAGGGTGTGTTGTCTTTGAGCCCCAATGAGAACTATGTTATGTTTCTTCTCGTTACTTTAACTCTTGGTATGTACATACTAGTACTAGTATTTCTTTAAAAGAATTTAGCACCACAATTAAGCACGTACTAGCTTTTTAATAGTACTATTTGCATAATTTGGCGTGGCGCTCTCTATATGTACCACCTTTTTTAAAATTCAATTTTTGCTCCATGGCGCAATCCATCGATAGTGAGTACTCTGTACAAAAGTATACATTTTTAAAAGGCTAGCGTACTGTTCATCACACACACACACACACACACACACACACACACACACACACACACACACATATACACACACATATATATATATATATATATATATATATATATATATATATATATATATATATAACAGTTAAATTCTCAACCTAGAGCAGCGTGCATGCCATGTAGTAAACCGTCTGGAGAAGTATAGTAAAAATGAGGTGATTTTACGAGCGATCGGTGGGGAGCATGGCCTGTCATGCGGTCCCCGTGTCATGATGTACCAAAGGCGTCGCGTGTCCCTCTTGAGGCGAAGCAATACTAGTATGTGGTTTGAGATGATGTCGAACGAAGTGTGAAATAATGGTTGCCGTCAAATGCAGGAAGGTCGGCATTGTGATTTGGCGTCTCATTGCTCATTACTACTCTTGGGCGATGCAGTGGGGGTCGTCCCCCTGCTGTTCTGCCTTGTTATTTGGTGCTTGACCGTTGACCGGTTGCTATATGTCCCACATGTCGTGACAGGAAGTACATAATTCATGAAAGGGCGTCGGCGGAGGTATACTACAGAATTCATGAAAGGGCGACTTAGTTTTGGAAAAATCTGTTTTTATAGATGCGTACCCACTAGGGTTTATAGGGCTCATCTAACAAACATTCATTTTTCGCTTGATAAGTCTCAATTCTACTATACTAGTAGTAGTACCATTACATGTTGGATTTGAGTGCGTTAGATCACCCGGCATAGCGATGTCAAGAGAAACTAACCAATGCATGTACAAGTTCATGGAAATTTAGTGGTCATTCATGCATTCGTTCTAATTAATGCCTCGGTAAACATAACTTCTTGAGAAAAGCAGCGTCTTGTGCAAACTACGAAATTAATTCGACCACTCACCGTCTACCTTGGTTGGAGAGATTTTGGAATTGAGCCATAAACTGGAAAGGAGGAGTAGTAACTTTTGTCTCGATTACTATTTGTGGCCTTGTATAGATGCAAAATGTATTTTTTATAGTGGCCTTGTATAAGTAAATAGAGGAGTACTAACCAAAGTACGTAGTAGGGACGAGAGTAAACAAAGGGAGTAGTACAATTTTCTCCTCGTGTTGCGAGCCACAGCAGCGTGGGCGAGGTGGGCGTAAAGCGTCTGATGGTAGTAAGCTTCACCTCATCCTGCGAGCCACGCGCGCGTGGGCGGGGAGGCGGCGTGCTAAGCAAGTTTCTCCTCGTTCTGCGAGTTGGCGGGACACATCAAAAGTACTCCGGTGTATAGAGCCTTGCCTCTAAGGCAGGCCCACATGGTTTTCCTCTTTTTAAATTTAACATAAGCGTCAAGTGCAATTTGTTTGTTCACTTGTGGTAGGCGATCCTCCCTCCACCAAGTGGACAACGATTACGTGCCAAATTACCACGTGGGCTGCCTTTTAAATCTGAAATAGGCTCCACCGTGTACCAGCGGGTGTGGTTGGGAAAGATAAAGAATGCGTGCGTCGTGTGTGCACCTCTTCTCTTCGTGCCGTCCCCCACCTAAGTGGGTGTGTGTGAGAGAGATACAAACCTAGACATAATGCAGCGTCCATCCCCATGCCTCCTTGATCCGACCACAGTCACCACCACGGCACCGCCCCTCCTCCTCACCTTATCTCTCATATTTCTCCCTCCATTTTTATATACAAGGGCCACTATCAAAATTACAATTTGCAGATATACAAGGCCACTAACACTAATCGATGCAATATTAATGGTGTTTGCCTCGTGGTACTAGCAAAGGAGGACATTAATTATCCCTTGCATGCATGCGGGAGTTTGTAAAAAATGCATCTTGATGTTCCGTGCAATGCGGGCATCTTACTAGTCCATGAAAACAACACATGGCAAAATTCCACGGTGAGCGAGGATTTGAATCTGTTGGGAGGGCTGTTTGGATCTTGCCGGGGTAGCCAAAATATTGGCGACCCTTTTGTCCACAGTGCCTTTGCCACAGATGAGCGAGGAATGGCTCGGGTGCTCATCTTTGTCATGCATCCTCCAGTAGCGCCGCGTTGGAGATGAGCTCGCCACGAGCTGTGTTTTTGTCCCCAACACCGCCCGAGCCGCCTTTGTAGGTGACGGCGACCGCAAATTCGACATCAACCGTAGCCGCACACATTATGCGACAACTCAACCAACGGACGAATTCCGCAAACACGTAGACAAACTGATATTTCATATAAACAACAACGGAAATCATATAAAATACGGATTTTCACACAAACATGGCGGATTTCATTACATTCAAATGAACTATGCGGTGCTAGTTACGGACATCACATGTATATAATACCTGGCCTAAATGGTGGCAGCCGATCGATTTGTGTTCCTCATGTCCGGCGATCACGATCACCGGACTGCGGGAGCCCAGTATATGCTTGCGCAAAGGGCGGCTCGCTTCCCCTTGCCCAACTGATATCATTGGCTGGTGCGAAGATGATGGTGGCGGCACGGATTCGAGTTCATCACCGACCACTACTTCGCCATGGCGGCACCGGCTCGAGTTCATCCTAACATTCCCCTCTTCCATGGAGCCCATGCGGGTCGGCGAAGGTCCTCGCAACAAAAGGATCCGGCAAGACACCTATTGTATCGCCCGGCATCGCCTCATGGTGGCCTTCATGGGACCCAAGCGGCGGCGGCCTCCGTGTTCTACTTCTCCTCGATGATGGCGGCGGGCCGGAGAGGCTAGCCACCGACTCGTTGCTCTCGCACCCGCTTCATCGCTGCTTGCATGCGCGGCCGCCCGGCATGGGAGTCTCGGCCCACGAAGCAGGAGGTGATGCTGGCTGGCGGCGTGGGCGGTAACAGCAACGCCCGTCGCCGCTCCTCGTCGAGCTGGCTGGGCGGCGAGTTCTTGAACAGCAGCGCCGTCTTGAAGGTGACAACTAGCTCCGTCGAGGCGAGGAAGGGAGGTTGATCAGTGAGCTGCATAGCTTCGTATCCGCGAGCTACCTAGCCGGCTTGGATGCGGAATAACTACTCTTCGTAAGCCATTGTAGAGTGGACAAAATGGTGGAGAGATAGGGGGGGCGGCGGAGGTGTGCGATTCTTGAGCGGCGTTTGGCCTCGTTTAAATAGGAGATTAAATAGGCGGCGGGACGGGAGGAGCTCGGCGGCTTGCGTTTAACACCGGCCCGGTCATGAGCGGACGTGTGTCGAGTGGGTTTCGGCTTCCACAGGCGGGTTTCATGGGCGCTTGAATGCGGCATGGGCGTGTTCAGCGGGCGTGCCACAGTGGCACCCTCGACTCGACCTAGGACACCGCACCGTTCTTCCAGCAGCGTGTGGGCTCTTTGGGTGCATGGCCTGCATGCGGTGACCGCGCAGGCAGCGCTGTGAGAGGAACCTTTGGTGGGCCAGGCGGTCGAGCGGGCATTTCATAAACCGATGATTGTTCATTGAGTGTGACATCATCTTTTCATGTAGTTAAGCCTACTATGTTGATAGCCCGTTCAATACGTTGTTATTCATAAAGACCGATGCAAACATCAATGTTTTGCTTATCACAGACAAGATTGATTAATACCGTAACAATCCATGTCCTTAACAAAGGGTGCATGCGTATAGGTTGAGTGTGTGTCTTGCGTGGGTGTCTTTGTGCGCATGCGGTGTCGCGAGTGTTGCATGCGTGCAAGGGTGCATTCGATGTTGCATGCATGGAGTGCGTGCGTGCGTGTGTTCGTGAGTGCATGTATGCGTGTCGGTGTTGCCGCGCCGCATGCGTCGCGTGTGTACGTATAATATGCGTGTCGATGTTGCGCCTACATGCGTGCGTGTCTTGCGTGCGTGCATGTGTATGTGCGGGGTGAGGCTACGTCGGTCGTGACTTTTTCATCTACATGATCTTGAGATTTTCACGAAGTCACCATAGGTGCCTCGTGGTCGAGTGGGCGTCTCCTCCCCTTGAGCGTACATCGCGGAAAATACTGAAATTAACACAAGATAAATCACGAGCACGGGACTTTAACCTTGGTGGGCTCGAGAAACCACTGTCCTCTAACCATCCAACCACATGTTGGTTAGCACGACAAAATGTATGTGGTGACCGTGATGAGCTTATTCTGAAGTCCGGTGACCATATCGTGCTTTCGCTTCAAATACAATGACCATAAGCGTCGTCAACAAAATCTGAACACGCATCAAATGCAAAGTCCGTCGGTGTCATCAACAAAATATGGAAGCGTATCGTGAGCTAGATACCGTTGTACTATTGTATATGCTTATTTTCTTAGTGGCCGATTAGCGTGTGTGGTGTGGTGGGCACATCATTTCTAGTTGTGGTGGGTCAACATGAAGACTCATGGGTCGGTTCCATCCGCCACATATAGGTTGGACCGAGGCGTGTTATCTGGAGACCCATGTGGAGGACTCGTACAACACGAAGCTACTAGAGTCGCGGAGGACTCTATCCCCAGTGATAAGCCGACTATATATGATTTGTAACCCTAGGCCCTTAGTATGTTATAAAATCTTGGGGCTAGTTAAGTCGATAGTATACACACGCACAATGCACGGTATTCCGTGTACTTTGTACACACCTATCACTAATATCTGATTACCAGGGTAGGCTCTTTCTTCAAGCTGCAAAGGTCCGATCCGAACTAGGGTAAAACTTTGCCTCGTATTACCATCCAGCCTAACAGCCGAGGGATATCCTACCGAATGATATGATGAAATCATATCTGCCAACTACTATTAGAGAGGGTGTGTCGGGGAATGCGTGCGAGAGAGGCCTAAAGATAATGTGCGTGCGGGAGACACGTAGGCACATATATGTGCGTATAGAAGGCTAGTAGAGACCATGCATGTGTATATATGCATGTGAGAGAAATAGTGTTTTCCAACTGAGATTAGTGAAAAGAGTGGTACATAGTAGTCGAGAAAGAGAGAAAGCAGAGAGAGCATGTGCATGAGACACCCGACACCACGAGAGAGATTGTGAGCATGTGTGAAGAGAAATGCCGATGCATATAAAGTGTGTGCACTTATGCGTTAGATAGAGATATATATAACGCGTTTGTGAGAATGGGGCGAGGCATAGTGCATCTACGTGTAAAAGGCGGTTCTACGCATTAAATTAAATATAAATGGCATTATTACTTTTGGATGAGATCATGAATTTTGCAAAATTGCGTATGGACGAAAATTGGTCAATCAGACACCCATACTCTATTGAGTTCTAGCATGTGCATGTGTTTATTTCATATTATCGATCCATAGAGTGAGAGTGGTTTGAAATACAGGCAATGGATGCTTTTGCAATTCATATATAAACATTAATTAGTGCACTCCATGTTGTTAGTGTGAAGCACTTTATACATTTATCACTTGCATGGATACATTCCAAATTGCTAGCTACGATATAAAATACATGTCGAATTCAACATAAAGGGGGTTTCGAAGATTCGAATTTATAGGAAGTGCATTCATCTATTTGAACCCGAGAATGGCATTTGTAAATCAAATGTAAAAGGGGGCATCAATCTTTTTTGTGAGTTTGAACATGCTATATATATTCATACGCATATCTAACTTTTTTTTGCAACCAAGGAGATTAAACCTGGAACCATGCATGAACTGAGGTAAGTTGCATATTTTTTAATATATACTCGTGTACAATGTATATTAAAATGTACCCCCTCCATTCCAAAATAATCGTAGCTTTAGGATTTTCAAGAGTAAAGATTTGTGAAGTTGGACAAATCCTGAAAGTTCAATTCAAGAGAACGAAAGCGTTAATGTACGCTCCCAAATATTGAGCGAAGTGCCAAATAGGCCTCTGGTCACCCGAAACGCTTGAGACTAATGTTTTGGTGGTAGGAAATTACTGTCCTGACTCTGGCCCGTGTAGCCGATCAGCCCGATGTCCAAAGGTCTAAACCGGGGTAGGTTTGTAACTTCACCAAGACGCCAGTCTCAACCGCCTCCGAGAAGCATTCATACGCCGTGGGCGCCTAAACACCCATGCGCTCATCCGAAATCTATCCCCCACATTTGGGACACTTGACATGACTATCCTACCCCCAACCCGCAATATGTCCGAAATTTTAGATGGGGGCAAAGTTTGTAACTTTCCCCAAATTTCAAACAAGCGCGTCTCAAACCGAAACATTGTTCCCCCTTAGTTCCCCGCCTCCCTCCGTTTCCCCATTCATACTCCATGGGGGCGAAAATGCCCTCTCCACCAGCCGCGAAACCCCAGCCTCCTCCGTCCTCCACCCCATAGCGGCCAATCCACCGCCGCCCTCCTCCATCACACGGGCCGGTACCCGGCGTCGTCGTCCAGCATAACCGCAACCCATAGCGCCCTCAAGGACTTAGCAGCTGAAGCGAGGCAGAGCTGCCTCCACATTACCGGCCGCCGGCGTCGCCGTGCAGAACCACTCCGACCACGCCGTCTTGCGCCTCCTCTGCTGCGGCTCCTTTATAACAACCGTCCACGCACGGAGCTGTTCCCTTCTGCCGTCGTTCACCGCCTCGGATCTGCTTCCCGATGCGAAAGGCGGCCACCGCACCACACTCAACAACTTGGCCATGGGTTCGTCCAAGGCTGCACCGTCCTCCACAACTTCTGGTTTACGGCGAATAACAAGATCGTCGGAAAAGCAGAAGGAGGACACTCTCTTGCCAGCGAGAAAGAGTACTCCTCTTCCCTTATTCATGCAAATCTTCGTCTCCGCTCACACGTATTCATCCCACGAAAGAAACTAGTTGGCGCTTCTTACTACATCTTCTTCGTGATACTAAATGCACAAGGTTTCCTCCTTTTACTATTTCACCTTTGCTGAAGGTGAGTAGCCCGCTGGATTTCTATTGAAGTCGGTCGAACGAAATTAAAAAAGCGGCGCCCGCTTAAGTAGCGAACACGTAGTCACTTTGTTCCCAGAAGCGGCGCATCGGTATCTATCATAGGGGTGTGGGGCGGGAGCTGCTTGCTTTGATCTGGAGGTCGGCGGGGCTTGAATGGATGGCCGGGGGCGGTGCCAAGCAGCGGTGTGGTGAGGTCGAGGGAGGCGCGGCGGGGAGAATCTTGGGCCGATGGTCCTTGGCGTTTGAGGAAGATCGTCAACAGCTTATTTGGAGGTAGATGAAGGCAATCTGCCCGTTCTTTGTACATCAGACGATCAGAAAAAATAAATGACCTATTTGCTTTCGATCATTGTTATTTTCATAGAATCCGTAGTAATTGAGTGTGCCATGCATGTTGTAGAGCTATCATATGTCTCCCGTCATTTCTCACCGACCTGCTATCTGCTACCTTTACACTATACTAATTGTGCACACACTTCACCCATACTCACACTATTGTTTTTTTATGCATGGGTATTTCAGACTACGGCGCGGTGTTGATGAATGCAGAAAAGAAAAAGGCAGAAATCGCTCGGTGTAATTCAAAGATAAGCACTAAGCGTTTGAGCGCTCTAATGGGTGCGATGTCGCGATTGGAGCGATAAATGTAGCTCTGCGATTGATGATCTCAATTGCCACACACAACCATCCCAGTGCTTGCTTTAACTTGCATTTGTCAAATGTGGTTGCATGTTGCATATGGTGTCTAGCTTGTATTGCTTCAATTTGGTTAAATTGCATCTGCTTACTTTACACATTATACCTTTGATAATGACATGCCTTCCTGTTTTTGATACATACTACATATGTCTATTAACCATGTTAGTACATCAAACTAATGCTCTTTTGTATCCTCGTCAATCACTTATGATGAGGCAGTCACCGGGTGGAGTTCTTGTGAGCGCCCTACTCGTTTAAAGAGTGCGGTGTCATCCTCCCCACGATTCTCAAGAAACAGCAAGACTAAATGAAGATAGTCAACGTAGCTCTCTAGTTGATCACGCAATTCCCCACACCACCATCGCGGTGCTTGCTCTTACTTGGCAGTGTGATATGTGGTTGCATGTTGCATATGGTGTCTACCTTGTAATGCTTCTAATTAGAGTAAATTGCATCTGCTTAACACATTATACTGTGAATATGACATGCCTTCCTGTTTTTGGTACACACTCGTCTTTCTATTAACCATGTTCTTACATCAAACTACTTTTCTTGTGTATCCCTCATCAATGCTCCTAATTTGTTAAATTGCATCTCCTTAGCTTACACATTATACATGTGAATATGACCGCCTTCTGTTTTTGGTACATCTTTTGTTGGAAATATGCCCTAGAGGCATTAATAAAAGCATTATTATTATATTTCCTTGTTCATGATAATTGTCTTTTATTCATGCTATAATTGTATTATCCGGAAATCGTAATACTGCGTGTGAATACATAGACCATAACATGTCCCTAGTGAGCCTCTAGTTGACTAGCTCGTTGGTCGACGAGATAGTCATGGTTTCACGACTATGGACATTAGATGTCATTGACAATGGGATCACATCATTGGGAGAATGATGTGATGGACAAGAACCAATCCTAAGCATAGCACAAGATCGTGTAGTTCGTTTTGCTAGAGATTTTTCTATGTCAAGTATCTCTTCCTTAGACCATGAGATCGTGTAACTCCCGGATACCGTAAGAGTGCTTTGGGTGTACCAAGCGTCCTGGCGTGGCTGGGTGACTATAAAGATGCACTACGGTATCTCCGAAAGTGTACATTGGGTTGACACGGATCGAGGCGGGATTTGTCACTCCGTATTACGGAGAGGTATCCTTGGGCCCTTTCGGTAGTGCATCATCATAATGAGCTCAAAGTGACCAAGTGTCTGGTCACGGGATCATGCATTCTGATGCGAGTAAAGTGACTTGCGTGCGAGACTGAGCGAGGTATTGGGATACCGGCGATCGAGTCTCGGGCAAAGTAACTATACCGTCGACAAAGGGAATAGTATCACGGGGTTGCTTGAATCCTCGACATCGTGGTTCATCCGATGACATCATCGAGGAGCATGTAGGAGCCAACATGGGTATCCAGATCCGCTGTTGGTTATTAACTGAGCGTCTCGGTCATATCGCATGTCTCCCGAACCGTAGGGTCTACACATAAGGTTCGGTGGCGCTAGGGTTATTAGGAAGACTTGTATGTGATTACGAATGTTGTTGAGTCCGGATGAGATCCGGACGTCCCGAGGAGTTCGGAAGGTCGGAGGTAAAGATTTATATATGGGAAGTTGTCAAGCGGACAGGAAAAGTTTGGTCATATCGGTATTGTGCGGGGCCACGGGAAGGTTCGGAGGACCACGGGAGGGCCACCCCTCCGGGGGGCCACTGGGCTGCGTGGGAGGCAGCCAGCCCCTGTGGGCTGGGCGCACCCTCCCTTGGGCCCATCGCCTAGGGTTGAGGGAACCCTAGAGGCGCCCCCTTGGGGGGCAAGCCCCCTCTCCCTTGGCCGCCCTCCCTCTAGATGGCATCTAGAGGGGCGCCCCTCCTCCTTCCCCTATAAATAGAGGGGTGAGGGAGGCTGCAACACACAATTGAGGCGCAGCCCTCCCTCCCAACACCTCTCCTCCTCCGCGTGTGCTTGGCGAAGCCTGCTGGGAGCTGTCACTCCATCATCATCACGCCGTCGTCTGCTGCTGGAGCCATCTTCCTCAACCTCTCCTTCCTCCTTGCTGGATCAAGGCGGAGGAGGCGTCGTCCGTACCATCGTGTGTTGAGCAGCGGAGGTGCTGTCCGTTCAGCACTTTGGTCATCGGTGATCCGATGCGACTCCATCATCACCATCCCTTGAGCAGCTTCCACTTTCGATCTACAAGTGGTATGTAGATGCAAACTCACTCCCTTGACTCGTTGCTTAGATGAACTCATAGATGGATCTTGGTGAAACCGTAGAATTTTTTATTTTACTAGCGTTCCCCAGCAGTGGCATCATGAGCTAGGTCTATCGTAGTTCTCTATTGCCGAGTAGAACACAATTTAGTTGTGGGCGTAGATCTTGTCAAATTGCTTGCCGCTACTAGTCTTATCTTGCTTCAGCGGTATTGTGGGATGAAGCGGCCGGACCAACCTTACGTGCGCTTCGTGAGACCGGTTCCACCAACTAACATGCACTAGTTGCATAAGGTGGCTAGCGGGTGTCTGTCTCTCCACTTTAGTTGGGCGGATTCGATGAAAAGGGTCCTTATGAAGGGTAAATAGAAGTTGACAAAATCACGTTGTGGTTATTAAGTAGGTAAGAAAGCGTTCTTGCTAGAACCCAATTGCAGCCACATAAAGATGCAACAACAATTAGAGGGCGTCTAACTTGTTTTTGCAGCAATTGTCATGTGATGTGATATGGCCAAGTTGTGATGAATGATGAATGACATATTGTGATGTATGAGATCATGTTCTTGTAATAGGAATCATGACTTGCATGTCGATGAGTATGACAACGGCAGAACCATAGGAGTTGTCTTTATTTTTGTGTGACCTGCGTGTCATTGAAGAGCGCCATGTAAATTACTTTACTTTATTGCTAAGCGCGTTAGCCATAGAAGTAGAAGTAGTCGTTGGCGTGGCAACTTCATGGAGCACAATGATGGAGATCATGATGATGGAGATCATGGTGTCATGCGGTGACAAGATGATCATGGAGCCCGAAGATGGAGATCAATGGAGCTATATGATATTGGCCATATCATGTCACTACTATATAATTGCATGTGATGTTTATTATGTTTATGCATCTTGTTTACTTAGAGCGACGGTAGTAAATAAGATGATCCTTACAACAATTTCAAGAAGTGTTCTCCCCTAGCGTGCACCGTTGCTAAAGTTAAATGGCTTCTAAGCACCACGTGATGATCGGGTGTGATGGATTCTTACGTTCACATACAATGGGTGTAAGACAGATTTACACATAAAACACTTAGGGTTAACCAGCGAGCCTAGCATGTACAGACATGGCCTCGGAACACGGAGACCGAAAGGTCGAACACGAGTCGTATGGAAGATCGATCAACATGAGAATGTTCACCGGCGATGACTAGTCCATCTCACGTGATGATCGAACACGGCCTAGTCGACTCGGATCGTGTAACACTTAGATGACTAGAGGGATGTCTAATCTGGTGGGAGTTCATTGAAACAATTTGATTAGATGAACTTAATTATCATGAACTTAGTCTAAAACTTTTGCATAATATGTCTTGTAGATCAAATGGCCAGCGCTCATGTCAACTTGAACTTCAAGCGTTCCTAGAAAACCAAGCTGAAAGATGATGGCAGCAACTTCTCTGATGGGTCCGGAACTTGAGATCATCCTCATAGCTGCCGGAAACAATATGTCCTAGAAGGACGCTAGGTGGCGCTCCGTCGAAGAACCAAGACATTATGAATGCTTGGCAGTCTCGTCTTGATGATTACTCCCTCGTTCGATGCGGCATGCTTTACTGACTTAGAACCGGGGCTCCAAAAGCGTTTTGAGCATCACGGAGCATATGAGATGTTAGAGGAGCTGAAACTAGTTTTCCAAGCTCACGCCGGGTCGAGAGATATGACATCTCCGACAAGTTCTATAGTTGTAAGATGGAGGAAAATAGTTACGTCGGTGAGCACATACTCAAGATATGCAGGTTGCACAACCGTATGACCCAGCTGAATATTAACCTCCACGATGAGGCGGTCATTGTGAGAATCCTTGATCGCTCCCACCAAGCTACAAGAGCTTTGTGATGAACTACAATATCAGGGGATGGTAAAGACCATTCTGAAGTATTCTCTATCTTTGAAGTCGTGGAGGTTGAAATCAGAAAGAACATCAAGTGTTGATGGTCAATAAGACCACTAAGTTCAAGAAGGGCAAGGGCAAGAAGAACTTCAAGAAGAATGACAAGGAGGTTGCGGCGCCCGATAAGCAAGTTGCGGGAAGAAGTCAAAGAATGGACCCAAGCACGAGGTGAGTGCTTTTATTGCAAGGGAAGGTCCTTTGGAGCGGAACTGCCCCAAATACTTAGCGGATAAGAAGGCCGGCAACACCAAAGGTATATTTGATATACATGTAATTGATGTGTACCTTACCGATTACTCGTAGTAACTCACAGGTATTTGATACGGTGCCGTTGCTCATATTTGTAACTCACGGCGGGAGCTGCGGAATAAGCGGAGGCTGGCGAAGGATGAGGTGACGATCTGGCGTCGGGAATGGTTCAGTCGATGTGATCGCCGTGGGCACGCTACCTCTTCATTTACCTCTACGGGATTAGTTTTGAACCTTAATAATTGTTATTTGGTGCCAAGTTTGAGCATGAACATTGTATCGGATCTCGTTTGATCTGAGATGGCTACTCATTTAAATCCGAGAATAATGGTTGTTCTATTTATATGAGAGATATGTTTTATGGTCATGCTCCGATGGTAAATGGTTTATTCTTAATGAATCTCGGCGTAGTGTTACACATATTCATAGCGTGAATACCAAAAGATGTAAAGTTGATAACGATAGTCCCACATACTTGTGCTTGCCGCCTTGGTCACATTGGTGTCAAGAGCATGAAGAAGCTCCATCTTGATGGACTTTTAGAGTCTCGATTATGAATCATTTGACACATGCGAACCATGCCTCATGGGCAAAATGACCAAGACTCCGTTCTCGGAACAATGGGCGAGCAACCAACTTGTTGGAAATCATACATACCGATGTATGCGGTCCAATGAGTGTTGAGGCTCGCGGAGGATATCGTTATGTTCTCACTCTCACAGATGACTTGAGTAGATATGTATGTCTACTTGATGAAACACAAATCGAGACCTTTGAAAAGTTCAAGGAATTTCAGAATGAAGTAGAGAATCAACGTGACGAAAGATAAAATTCTTCGATCGGATCGTGGAGGAGAATATTTAAGTCACGAATTTGGTACACACTTAAGGAAATGTGGAATCGTTTCACAACTCACGCCGCTGGAACACCTCGGTAGCGGTGTGTCGAGCGTCGTGTCGCACTCTATTGGATATAGTGCGGTCTATGATGTCTCTTACCGATTTACGCTATCATTTTGGGGATCGCTCTAGAGACAGCTACATTCACTTTAAATAGGGCACCGTCTAAATCCGTTGAGGCGACACCGTATGAATTATGGTTTGGGAAGAAACCTAAGCTATCGTTTCTAAAAGTTTGGGGATCGATGCTTATGTCAAGAAACTTCAACTGAAAAGCTCGAACCCAAGTCGGAAAAATCGTCTTCATAGGATACCCTAAGGAAACCATTGGGTATACCTTCTACTTAAGATCCGAGGGCAAGATCTTTTTTGCCAAGCGGATCCTTTACGGAAAAAGTTTCTCTCGAAAGAAGTAAGTGGGAGGAAAGTAGAACTTCGATGAAGTACTACCTCTTGAGCAGGATAGTAGTGCAGCTCGGGAAAATGTTCTGTGATGCCTACACCTGTGAAGAGGAAAATAATGATGATGATCAAGGTACTTGGATCAAGTTGCTCTTGAACCCGTGGGTCCACAAGGACACGTTCCGCACAGTGAATGCAGCAACCTGTCACGGAAATCATGTTGTTAGACAATGGTGAACCTTGAACTATGAAGAAGCGATGGCGGGCCTAGATTCCAACAAATGGCTAGAAGCCATGAAATCGAGATAGAATCCATGTATGAAAACAAAGTATGGACTTTGGTGACTTGCGAATGATCGTGGCGATAGAAAATAAATGGATCTTCAAGAAGAAGGCGGATGGCGGATGGTAATGTCACCATCTATAAAGCTCGACTTGTCGCTAAGGGTTATCGGCAAGTTCAAGGGATTGACTACGATGAGACTTTCTCTCCGTGGCGAAGCTTAAGTCCGTCCGAATCATGTTAGCAATTGCCACATACTATGATTATGAGATATGGCAGATGGGCGTCAAAACAGCGTTCATAGCGGTTATCTTAAGGAAGAGCTGTATATGATGCAACCGGAAGGTTTTGTCGATCCTAAAACGCTAACAAAGTATGCAAGCTCAGCGATCCATTTATCGGCTGGTGCAAGCATCTCGGAGTTGGAACATTCGCTTTGATGAGATGATCAAAGCGTTTGGGTTATCTTGAGACTTATGGAAGCCTGCATTTACAAGAAAGTGAGTGGGAGCTCTGTAGCATTTCTCATATTATATGTAGATGACATACTTTTGATGGGAAATGATATAGAATTCTTGGACATCATTAAGGCCTACTTGAATAAGTGTTTTCAATGAAGGACCTTGGAGAAGCTGCTTATATATTAGGCATCAAGATCTATAGAGATAGATCAAGGCGCCTCATAGGTCTTTCACAAAGCACATACCTTGATAAGATTTTGAAGAAGTTCAAAATGGATCAGTCAAGAAAGGGTTCTTGCTGTCTTGCAAGGTGTGAGATTGAG
Source organism: Aegilops longissima (assembly GCA_021605205.1). Lineage (NCBI taxonomy): Eukaryota > Viridiplantae > Streptophyta > Magnoliopsida > Poales > Poaceae > Aegilops > Aegilops longissima. The sequence goes on from JAHIAM010005164.1 coordinate 46,326, forward strand.
CTCGGCTCAATGCCCGACCATGACAAAAGATAAAGAAGAGATGAGTGTCATCCCTATGCTTCAGCCATAGGATCTATTATGTATGCCATCTTGTGTACGGACCTGATGTAAACCTTGCGTAAGTTTGGTAGGAAGGTACCAAAGTAATCCGGCAAGGAACAACTGGACAGCGGTCAAGAATATCCTAAAGTACGAAAGGACAAAGGACATGTTTCTCGTTTATGGAGGTGACGAAGAGCTAAATCGTAAAGGTTACGTCGATGCTAGCCGACACAGATCTGAATGACTCTAAGTCACAAACCGGATCGTGTATATGTTGAATGGTGGAAGCGATGGCTGGTGCATTTGCAAGCGAGCGTCGTGGCGGGATCTACTTGTGAAGCGGAGTACATGGCAGCCTCGGAGGCAGCGCATGAAGCAATTTGGGTGAAGGAGTTCATCACCGACCTAGGAGTCATACCCAATGCGTCGGGGCCGATCAAACTCTTACGTGACAACTGGAGCTATTGCACTTGCAAAGGGCCAGGTTTCACAAGAAGACCGAGCACATCAAGCGTCGCTTCAACTCCATCCGTGAAAATGTTCAAGATGGAGACATAGAAATTTGTAAAGTACATACGGATCTGAATATCATGCAGATCCGTTGACTAAACCTCTTCATGGGAAAAACATGATCAACACGAGAACTCTATGGGTGTTGATTCATCACAATGTAACTAGATTATTGACTCTAGTGCAAGTGGGAGACTATTGGAAATATGCCCTAGAGGCAATAATAAAAGCATTATTATTATATTTCCTTGTTCATGATAATTGTCTTTTATTCATGCTATAATTGTATTATCCGGAAATCGTAATACGTGTGAATACATAGACCATAACATGTCCTAGTGAGCCTCTAGTTGACTAGCTCGTTGGTGACAGATAGTCATGGTTTCGACTATGGACATTAGATGTCATTGACAGCGGGATCACATCATTAGGAGAATGATGTGATGGACAAGACAATCCTAAGCATAGCACAAGATCGTGTAGTTCGTTTTGCTAGAGCTTTTCTATGTCAAGTATCTCTTCCTTAGACCATGAGATCGTGTAACTCCGGATACCGTAAGAGTGCTTTGGGTGTACCAAGCGTCACAAAATGGCTGGGTGACTATAAAGATGCACTACGGTATCTCCGAAAGTGTGTGTTGGGTTGACACGGATCGAGGCGGGATTTGTCACTCCGTATTACGGAGAGGTATCCTTGGGCCCCTCGGTAGTGCATCATCATAATGAGCTCAAAGTGACCAAGTGTCTGGTCACGGGATCATGCATTCTGATGAGTAAAGTGACTTGCGATGCTTGAGGCTGAGCGAGATATTGGGATACCGGCGATCGAGTCTCGGGCAAGTAACATACCGTCTGACAAAGGGAATAGTATACGGGGTTGCTTGAATCCTCGACATCGTGATTCATCCGATGACATCATCGAGGAGAATGTGGGAGCCAACATGGGTATCCAGATCCCGCTCTTGGTTATTAATCTGAGAGCGTCTCGGTCATGTCTGCATGTCTCCCGAACCGTAGGGTCTACACATAAGGTTCGGTGGCGCTAGGGTTATTAGGAAGACTTGTATGTGATTACGAATGTTGTTGAGTCCGGATGAGATCCGGACGTCACGAGGTGTTAGAAAGGTCGGAGGTAAAGATTTATATATGGGAAGTTGTCAAGCGGACACGGAAAAGTTTGGTCATATCGGTATTGTCTTGGGGCCAGGGAAGGTTCGGAGGACCGGGAGGGCCACCCCTCGGGGGGCCACTGGGCTGCGTGGGAGGCAGCCAGCCCTGGTGGGCTGGGCGCACCCCTCCCTTGGGCCCATGTGCCTGGGGTTGAGGGAACCCTAGAGGCGCCCCCTTGCTTGAGGGCAAGCCCCCTCTCCCTTGCCGTCGCCCCCTCTAGATGGCATCTAGAGGGGCAGCCCTCCTCCTTCCCCTATAAATAGAGGGGTGAGGGAGGCTGCAACACCACAATTGAGCGCAGCCCTCCCTCCCAACACCTCTCCTCCTCCCGCGTGTGCTTGGCGAAGCCTGCTTGGGGCTGTCCTCCATCATCATCACGCCGTCGTCTTGCTTTGGAGCCATCTTCCTCAACCTCTCCTTCCTCCTTGCTGGATCAAGATGGAGGAGGCGTCGTCCGTCCGTGCGTGTGTTGAGCGGAGGTGCTGTCCGTTCAACACTTTGGTCATCGGTGATCCAGTGCGACTCCATCATCACCATCCCTTGAGCAGCTTCCCTTTTCGATCTACAAGTGGTATGTAGATGCAAACTCACTCCCTTGACTCGTTGCTTAGATGAACTCATAGATGGATCTTGGTGAAACCATAGAATTTTTTATTTTTACATAGCGTTCCCCAACACATACTACATCGCCTATCACACCATGTTCTTACATCAAACTCTTGTTCTTGTGTATCCTGCGTCTATAAACATGATGAGAACAGATCCAGCGTGGGTTAATATGAGGCGCAATACTCTTATAAAGAATGCAATTTCATCCTCTCCACATGATTCTCAAGAAACAGCAAGCCTAAATGAAGATATTGAGCGTTGCTCATGCACTGAAGACAGCACTTCCCTACACCACCATCACGGTGCTTGCTCCAACTTAGCGATGTGATATGTGGTTGCATGTTGCATCTGATTGTCTAGCTTGTAATGCTTCTAATTAGGGTAAATTGCATCTGCTTAGTTTACACACTATACTGTGAATATGACATGCCTTCTATTTTTGGTACACACTACATCTATGTGTTAACCTTGTTCTTACATGAAACTACCTCTCTTACGTATCCTGCATCAATCACTTACGATGAGTCACCTTTATTAGTTGCATATTGCATATTATTTCTAACTTTGTTGCCATGTATTGCTTCTAATTTGGTCAAATACATTTGTTAGGGCACCCTTTTAATTTAGCGAGTGATATTGGTTTCATCTTTCATATGGTTTCTAGCTTGCATCGATTCTAACAAGTTCAAGCACCTTGTGCTTAGTTTACACTTTATACATCATACATGTCAATATGTCACGTCGTCCTGTTTTTCATACATATTCCATCCTCCTATCATGCGGCTACCTTACATGAAAGTAGTGTTAAATCGGTATCATGCATTAATAAGTTACGAAGAGCAAATTTTATTCCTTTTTCTTGTGGGTTTGACTTGACAAGGCAAAATCAAGAAAGAGGAAGGAAAAAAATAAGGAAAGGCGATGATGGTGGTCCTCTGCTGACAACGTAATGAGACATCTGTGCGATTCTCCTTGTCTTGATAGTGCATTACATGGTCCAAGTCTCCGCTCCCTACTCCACCATCCAAGGTGCTTGCTCTAACTTGGCGGTGTGATATCTGGTTGCATGTTGCATATGGTGTCTAGCTCATATTTCTCCTAATTAGTGTAAAGCTGCATCTGCTTAGCTTACACATGATACATGTGAATATGACACGCTTTCCTGTTTTGGTACATACTATATCATCTATCACACCATGTTCTTACATGAAACTACTCTTCTTATGTATCCTGCATCAGTCACTTATGATGGGACACCTTTAAGTTAGCGTGTGATAGTGGTTTTGCGTCTTGAATATGATGTCTAGCATGTATTGCTTCTAGTTTGATGAGCGCCACCTATGGCGAGACAATTTTAACTTGGCGAGTGATATTGATTGCACATTCCATATGGCGTCTTGCAGTGTTTCTAATTTGTTGAAGTGCCTTACCTTAGTTACCACATCATAGGTGTGAATATGTCAAGCCGTCCATTTTTTGTACATATTCCATCCTCGTATCATGACTTTGCCTTTCATCGGAGTAGTGTTAAATCGATTATCATGCATGAATGAGTTACGAAGAAGCGAATGATATTCCTTTTTCTTGTTGGTATGACCTCACAATGCAAAATCAATAATCTGAAGGAAATTGGCAAGGCATTGGATGATGGTGGTCCTTAGAACAAGCTGAAATAGAGGTTCTCTATAGATTCTACTCCGCCATCCTCCCAACAAGATTAGCAAGACAACGCAAGGCTAGGCAGTCAAGCGTAGCTGTGTAGATGATGAGCACATCTCCCTACTCCACCATCATAGGTGCTTGCTCTAACTTGGCACTATTATATGTGGTTGCATGTTGCGTATGATGTCTAGCTTGTATTGCTTCTAACTTTGTTGAATTGCATCTGCTTACTTTACACATAATGCTGTGAATATGACATGTGTTCCTGTTTCTACATCGGACTACTATTCTTGCATATCCGCATCGGTCACTTATGATAAGGCACCTTTAAGTTGCCCTTTGTGATATTGGTTGTGTCTTGCATATGATTTCTAGCATATACTACTTCTAATTTGTTGAAGCATCATATAGTTTGAACTTGGCGAGTGATATTGGTTGCATATTTCATATGGTGTCTAGCTTGCGATGCTTCTAATTTGTTGAAATGCCATACCTTAGTTACCACATCATAGGTGTGAATATGTCACACCATCCTGTTTTCATACATCTTCCATCCTTGCATCATGTGTTTGCCTTTCATCCGAGTAGTGTTAAATCGATTATCATGCATGAATGAGTTACGAAGGCGAATTTTATCCTTTTCTTATCGGTTTTACTTCAAAATGAAAAATCATTACAGCTGAAGGAAATTAGTCCGGCAGTGGATGATGGTGGTCCTTCAGAGCAACTCAAATAGGGGGTCTCTACAGATTCTACTCCGCCATCCTCCCAACAAGATTCGCAAGACAACACAAGGCTGGACAGTCAACGTAGTTGTGTAGAGGATGAGCACATCTCCCCTACTCCACCATCACAGGTGCTTGCTCTAACTTGACACTATTTTATGTGGTTGCATGTTGCGTATGATGTCTAGCTTGTATTGCTTCTAACTTGAATTGCATCTGCTTACTTTACACATAATGCTGTGAATATGACACGTGTTCTGTTTCTAGAACATCGTGTACATGATGAGCACATCTCCCTACTCCACCATCACAGTGCTTGCTCTTACTTGGAACTGCTATCGTGGTTGCATTTTCCGTAAGATGTCTAGTTTGTATTGCTTCGATTATGTAGAATTGCATCTGCGTAGCTTACAACTTATACTGCAGCGATCACTTACCCATAAGACACATTTAACTTGGGACTGTGATGTAGGTTGCATCTTGCATTATCTTCTAGCTTGTCTTGCTTCTAATTTCTTGAAATGGCACTTCTGACGAGACACTTTTTACGATAGAGTGATATTGGTTGCATGTTCATATGGTGCCTAGCTTTCATTTCTTCTAATTTTGTTGAAATGCCTTCCGCTTCTGTTTTTTCATACATATTCTATCCTCCTATAAATGCGTGTGAATATGAAATGCTGTCTTTTTGTATATATTCCATCCTCCTATCCTGCGCTTGCCTTACATCAAAGTAGTGTTAAATCATATCATGCATCAACCAATTATGCGTGCTAATTTTATTCATCTTCTTGTGGTTTTGACTTCATATGGCAATATCGAGAAAATAGGAAGGAAAAGAGTAAGTTAGGGGATGTTGGTGGTACTCCGCACCGGCCTTAAGCGAAACTCTCTAGATTTACCACTGCTCACTGCTAATGAAGTTGAAGTCCCAAGTCTACATGATGAGTTCATCTCCGCCTCCACCATCGCAGTGCTTGCTCTAAGTTGACAGTGTGATAATTGGTTTCATGTTGCATATGTTGTCTAGCCTGTATTTCTTCTATTTTGATTAAGTTGCACCTGCTGAGTTTATCGTTATACATGTGCATATGACATGGCTTTACGTGTCTAGAATACACTGCATCTATCTATCATACCATGTTCTTACATCAAAATCTTGATGTTGCGTATCCGCATCGATAACTCATGATTGGGCGCTTTTAACATGGCGGTTTGATAGTGGTTGCATCTTGCATTGATTTCTCGTTGTCTTGCTTCTAATTTTTGAATTGCCACTTATGACAAGACACTTTTAACTTGGCGAGTAATATTGGTTGCATCTTTCATATGGTGTCTAGCTTGCATTACTTCTATTTTCTTGAAAATCCTTCTACTTAGTTTGCACATCGTGGCTGTGAATATGTCATGTCGTCTGTTTTTCTTACATATTCCATCCTCATACGGTTGTCTTACATCAAAGTATTGCTTATGCGTATCATGCATCAATGAGTTACGAAGAGTGACTTTATTCTTTTGTGTTGTGGGTACAACTTGACATGGCAAAGTCAAAAAAGAGCAAGGAAAATAATATAGTAGGGAGTGCTGTTACTCGTCGGGTGAAACAGAAAAGGTTCTGCCGTCGAGATTCTGCTGGTACTTATAGTGCAGTTGTAGGACCTTGAAGTATGTCTAGAGGGGGGGGGTGATTAGACTACTTGACCAATTAAAAACTTAACCTTTTCCCAATTTTAGAGTTTGACAGATTTTAGCTATCTTAGGACAAGTCAAGCAATCATCACACAAATCAAGCAAGCATGCAAAGAGTATATAGGCAGCGGAAATTAAAGCATGCAACTTGCAAGAAAGTAAAGGGAAGGGTTTGGAGGATTCAAACACAATTGGAGACACGGATGTTTTTGGCGTGGTTCCGATAGGTGGTGCTATCGTACCTCCACGTTGATGGAGACTTCAACCCACGAAGGAGTAGCAGTTGCTTGAGTCCACGGAGGCTCCACCCATGAAGGGTCCACGAAGAAGCAACCTTTTCTATCCCAACATGGCCGTCGCCCACGAAGGACTTGCCTCACTAGCGGTAGATCTTCACGAAGTAGGTGATCTCCTTGCCCTTACAAACTCCTTGGTTCAACTCCACAATCTTGTCGGAGGCTCCCAAGTGACACCTAGCCAATCTTGGAGACACCACTCTCCAAGAAGTAACAAATGGTGCGTTGATGATGAACTCCTTGCTCTTGTGCTTCAAATGATAGTATCCCCAACACTCAACTCTCTCTCATAGGATTTGGATCTGGTGGAAAGAGGGTTTGAGTGGAAAGCAACTTGGGGAAGTCTAGATATCAAGATTCATATGGTAGGAATGGAATATCTTGGCCTCAACACATGAGTAGGTAGTTCTTTCTCAGAAATGGTAAGTTGGAAGTGTAGGTTCAGTCTGATGGCTCTCTCCACGAATGAAGAGGAGGTGGAGGGGTATATATAGCCTCCACACAAAATCTAACCGTTACACACAATTTACCAAACTCGGTGGGACCGATTCAACAGACTCGGTCGGACCGATTTAGTAAACCTAGTGACCGTTAGTGATTTTCGGTGGGACTGACATGCAACTCGGTGAGTCCGATTCGGTTAGGGTTAGGGCATAACATAATCTCGGTGAGACCGATTACACAAACTCGGTGAGACCGATTTTGGTAATAAGCTTTCGAGAGAGTTGGTCGGAGTAAACTTCGGTGGGACCGATTTGCTCTTTTGGTGAGACCGAAATGTTACAAAAGGAAGCAGAGAGTTTACATTGCAATCTCGGTGGGACCGATCGTTCACTTTGGTTAGACCGAAGCGTTACGAAGGAAGCGAGAGATTACAATCCCATCTCGGTGAGACCGAGATCCCTATCGTAGGACCGATTTGCCTAGGGTTTGTGGCGGTGGCTATGACTTTTGAAATCGGTGGCGCGGGTAGGAAGAATCGGTGTGACTGATTTTGGCTTAGGGTTTAGGTCATTTGTGGATTGTGAGAAAGTAGCTGAGGGTTTTGGAGCATATCACTAAGCACATGAAGCAAGAGGCTCATTAAGGAACACCTCATACCTCCTTGATAGTATTGGCTTTTCCTATAGACTCAATGTGATCTTGGACCACTAAAATGTAAAATGAAGAGTCTTGAGCTTTTGAGCTTGAGCCAATCCTTTGTCCTTAGTATTTTGAGGGATCCACTTTCATCATCCATGCCATGCCATTCATTGAGATTTCCTGAAATAATAGTCTTGGAATAGCATTAGCTCAATGAGCTATATGTTGTTATGAATTACCAAAACCACCTAGGCATAGTTGCACTTTCAATCTCCCCCTTTTTGGTAATTGATGACAACATATAGATCAAAGCTTCGACAAATGATAATAAGATTGAAAAGCATCGTCGCTTTGAGAATTATGTAATAAGCAAGAGCTCCCCCTAAATTTGTGCATAGTGTAAGATTTGCTTTGGACTGCAAATGCACAAGGAATTAGGCTCATGGGTTACTCTTCCATGTCACATAAATCTTGGTGGAGCGCTCAAAATGATAAAGATTGAATACATGCACTCATCACCAAGCAAGGTGAATGATCACATAGGATAGATAAGATAATATCATCAAACATGCATAAGTGTAGCTTATGATCAAACACATGATCATCAATGTCTCACAAGAATAGCATAGTATCTCAAGCAATCAAAAGCAAACAAGTTTGAACCACCAAATCAAGAGAGAACAAAAGCGACACTCTCTCTGAAGCCTATGATCTATACATTTTCTCCCCTTTGGCAACAAGTTACCAAAAGTTCATAGAAAATGCATAGTGCTAGATCGACTCTCGGGCTTGATCTTGGTGGTGGTGTAGAGATGGCTCCTTGGGCGAAGACTTGAGTTGATGTAGAGGGGCTGGAGGAGTTAGTCTTTGGAGCTGGTTGCCTTTGGGCTGTAGGGCTGTAGCTGGTGCAGATGATGTTGCTCTAGTGTGCAATCTTGCCTTGCATCTGATCTCTGAGCTCTAGGCACTCTGGCAAATAGATTGGTGGTAGTCTTGCCCTTCCTCTCCTGCATGTCATCCTGCAGCTGCTCCACAACTGACTAAATCTCAGTTACTTTGACATCTAGATCATATAATTTTTGTTCCATGATTCTTTCCAAGCTCTCCTGATTTTGAGTGAGGGTGGCCAATCCCTTCTCAATCCTCAGAGATGGTGCTATCAAGTAACCAAGCTTCTCCTGCTTGTTCTTCAAGAAATACTCAGATACCTCCTCTTGAGTTGGCATCTTGGCAGCCTTCTCCTTCCTTGCCTTCTCCTTCTTCTCTTGAACTTGAACTGATGATGGATCATTCTCATTCATGACAACCTCATTGTCCTCAAAGTCTGGATAAAGTGGAAAATGTTCCTTATCCAATAGATATTTGCTGTGCCCATCTTTGAGTTAATCAACTCCTGAATCGAGGGCATATCCACAACTCATCTTATGATCTGCTGCAGTCCTCTTAATGGTTTCAACTATAAGGCTCATGACCTTGAATTTACGAGGCACATCAAATAAATGCAACATATCGATTGCATGCCCTCTGATCATGTTGTGGTCACTGACTTAGGCAATAGAGTGTGCCTTAGGATCCAATTGATTGTAGGCAGCCAGCGGAAGAAAGTGGACTGATCCAAAGAAAGTCTCTAGGGCTTTATGCAGGATCTCCTTGTACATATGTGCCATGGTATTGTGTCCCATTTTCTTCTTGGCATATACATCCAGTCATCATCATTTTCTTTTGGGTCATTTATCAGTTTGCCCTCCTGGCTGTTGGTGGTATCTTGTACCTTGAGACATCAAACTATCCTCCCATCTGGATAGAAGTGTCTTTGTGGAGTAGAATTGCATGATAAGTTCATCATTCCAGTTGGTGAGCTTTTGCCCAACAAAATCTGCAACTCCACAAGCAACAAAACTGTCTTGCACTCCAGGATAGTGTTCTTCATTTTCCTTCATGTAGGTCCAGTCGAACCATCTCATATCACACACAATGGGCTTCTTGTCCAACAAGATTGTCTCATAGAAGTCCTACTGTTCCTTTGTATGGAACACTGTAATCAACAGCAGTCCTTCTCCTTGTGGCATATGGATCGCCAACCTCCATAGCCTCAACCCTGAATCTTTTCGATGTTCATGTCCTCAGCCACAGGATGGGCATCATTGTGATGCAGTATCTTGGGCTTGAGCTTCCTCGAACTTGTCCTTCTTCATCTTCCTCCTCGGCAACCTCGAGCCTTTGGGGCCTTGTTCTTCTCGATGGTGGAATACTCTGGTATTCCTCTTTGGTCTGAACTTGGCCTTGGGGGCAGCTTTGGGTGCTTCCTTGGGCTTAGATGTTGCAGCCCCTGATCTAATAGCATCACCCATAAGCTTTGGTGCCTTGGGTGCTGGTGCAGCAAGCTCTTCTTCCTCTTCCATCATGGAAGGTTGCCCAACAACTCTGGCCATGGTCTTCTTGACCCTTTCCTTCCTTTTCTTTCCTTCAGAAGCTGGCTCTTTGGGATCAGGCTTCTCAGGCAGTTTAGTTGAGTCTCTGGCTTTGGACATTGGTTGTCTTCCTGCAGGCCTTTTAATCTTCATGCCTGGCTTTGTATGCTTTGTTGAGCCATACTCCTTTTAGAGTACTTTTTTCTTGGAGGTAGCCTCATCTTCTTCTGCTCTATAATCCTCATCTTCAGAGTCTGAAGTTCTCTTCTTCCTTTTCCTGGTAGCAGCCTTAGGCAGGTTGCTAGGAGTGCTCTGCTGCCTTCATCTGAAGTCTTTGGAGGGACTAGTGCCCTCACTCATGTCAATCTGCTCTCTGTGACACATTACATTTGTCACTCAGTGCGACATCTTGCAAACAACATTGCTGACCACTGTGAAGAGTTATATATGAGATATAGTGGATGAGCATCACAAAATGCAGAGATTTTTGCAAAGAATGATTCAAAATTCAGTTTTAGTTTTCCTGAAGCATTTGGATCAACGATTTTCAAACTCGGTGATCTGAAGCAGTTTTGGAACCTAAAGCTGATGAACTTCGGTTGGACGAGTCATAGTTGATGCACCGAGACTGCTAGGGTTTCACAAAGTCCTAAAATCGGTCGCACCCATTAGCAATTCTCGGTCATACGAGAGTTACTAGTGCAATGGCATAAGCCAAATCGGTGGGACCGAGTTTTTCAACTCGTTGGTCCGAGATGGTTTGGTGAAACCTAACCCTAAATTTACAAATCTCATCTAATCTCGGATTGCATTATTTGGATAGGGTGTTTCAATCATGGCAGAATCAATAAGAACACAATGTGCTAGGAATCGGACGAGGATAGCACTTGTGATCGAGTCCATACCCTAGCTCGGCGATGAACTCGCTTCTGACAGCAGCGGGGTTGAATTCCGTTGATGGCGGCGGAGACCAGCGACGAGGCGGTGGCGACAAGGAGGCGATCCGGAGACCTTGCGAGGCGAGGCGAGCTATTTGGCGAAGGGTTGGAGAAATTTCAAAATTTTGCCGTGACTATATATAGCCCGACCACATCGGTGTGACCGAGTGGAACAACTCGGTGGCACCGAGATGCATCTTGTGTTCGATTCTGACAACTCGGTGTGACGAAAGGTTCAAATCGGTTGCGAGATTGAAAACCTAGATCGACTTAGTGATCTCGGTAGGACCGAAATGGAGGAATCGGTCGGACCGAGAATCACAAAAAGTTTGGAAGTTTAAGTCTATGACGAATCGGGGACTCAGAGTGCTCCTCACACAGTGGTTCGAATCGACTTGATCAAATTTTGTGATGTAGCATGAATAGAGTTTGAGGCGAGAAAAGCATAGATAGCTAGAGAAAGTTCTTAGGCATTCTTGTCCATCCACTTGGCCAAAGAAGAAAGAACCAAACAATCAAAACAACAAGTGGATGTCCTTGAATGAGTAAAATATGCACCAACATGCTCACACAAAAAGATAGCAAATGAAATATGTGGCAAAGCATGCACAACCAATTCTAGCATCTATCAAACAATTGGCGATGACTAGGTCATCTATATATGAGTATATTGACTTAGGAGTCAAATGATAAACATTTGATCGTAGGTCATACTCATCGTTTAAGCTCAAGTGGGGTTACCACTTTTACATAATGCATTGATGTGTTCACACCATTAGAGTTGCTTTGACTCAATTCTTGGAGTTAAGCTCCCCCTAGATGTGAGATCCCCCCTTAGAGGGATGAACTAACCTTGGGTTTTGTCGATGATGACTTCATGTAGGTGTTGAAGATGTGGATGCTCAATGTTGATGTAGATCAATTGGAGCAATCCTTTGGAGTGAGTTGCACTTTCAACTTGCCTTGTCCCTTGCCTTACCAACATGAGGGTTTGTGACTCCTTGAACTAGTGCAAGATGTGGAAGTTGATTGCACTTGTCCTTGCCATAATGATATGTGTGAAGAATGTTGGCGGAGTCACCCTCAAGAACTCTCTAGTTCTTCTTCTTTGGGATCCACATCATCTTGATGGGAATCCTTGGAGTTATAGTTGTACTTGATGAAGTAGAACTTGTAGTAGTCTTGGGAATCCACTTGAGCAGGCCTTAGGTGCTTCTTCAAATGCATCAATCTCTTCTTGAAGCTTGTCCTTGCCTTTGTTCTTGTGGTCTTGTGGTGGAAGATCATCTTGTGCTTGTGTTCCCTTGAAGGAAGTAGGATCATACTTCTCTTGTTGAGGAACAAACTTTGTCTTGGGGTATTGATCTTCTTCCCTCAACTCCATTGGCATTGAACTTTCGTTCAAAACCAACACCTTGATTCTTCGGTGTCTTCCTTGCTTGCGTACAATTTCCTCGAATTGCTTACTCGGCAAGGCTCTTGTAGACACCTTTCTCTATAATTCCTTCAATAAGCTATTTTCTTGCTCAAGTGTAACTTGGCTAAGAGAATCATTAGTGGAATCAAGAGAACTACTAGAAGCAACAATATTGGATTTGACATTATTATTGTTACTACTAGAGGAAGTATCTTTCTTGTACTTGTTACTAGACTTGACTTGAGGCATGTAAGTAGATAGGAGTAAGCGGCTTGGCAATGTAAGAAGAACTTTTCTTACGGATATCATCATTGATTGCTTTTAAGAACTCATGCTCTTGCTCAAGATTGAGCTTTTCAAGCGTAACTTCTCATGAGCCCTTAAAAGTTCTCGATGATCTTGAAGATAGTTTCATGAGCCAACTTAAGAGTGTTTAGTTCTTTAGTTAGAAGCTCAATCTTCTCCTTATCATTGTCATTCGTTTTATCTTGATTAGCATGATTAATTGACGTTTCATCATAGTATTCATCACTAGAGTTGTCAACAAGTAAATCATCATCCACAAGCAAGTCATCTTCATCACTATTGAAATCAACATACTCAGGATGTGTTACCTTTGGACCTTTGGCCATGAAGCATCTTCCAATTCCTTCATTTTGTGAATCAAATATGTCGTAGGAGATGGTTGACACAAGTGCTAGACCGGCAACACCTTCATCTTGAGTATATTCGGGGTCGGAGTGATAGCTTCTCTCAGAGTGATTGTCAGAGTCGGAGCCGGATACCCATTCACCAACATGAGCTTGATGTCTTCATTTTGTGTATCTCTTTGATGAGTTGTCCTTCCTTTCCGAATCCTTGCTTCTCCGTGAGGGTCTTCGTTCATAACGATCATCTCTACTCCTTCTCTCTCTTGGTGGTGATTCTTCTCTTTTGCTTCTTCTTCTTGGAGAATCTTCTCTTCTTTTGTAGGGTGCCGTACACTCGTTGGAATAGTGTTCAGGCCTCCCACAATTGTAGCAATTGCGCTCTCGACTAGAAGATCTTTTGTCATGGTAAGTCCTTGACTTGGAGCTTCTTTCTTTGCTTCTGCTCTTGTAGAATTTGTTGTAGTTCTTCACCATTAAGCTCAATTCTTCATTGAAGGTTTGTTTCTCACTTTATGATGTGGGGGCTTCACTTGAGGCTCTGTAAGCACCACTTGACTTGTTGTGAAGTTCCTCCTTATCCTTGAGTGACATCTCATGAGCAACAATTCTTCCAATGACTTCCGTTGGCTTGAGATCTTTGTAGTTTGGCATCATTTGGATCAATGTGCTGCGGTATCATACTTTCCATCCAATGCTCTTAGGATCATCTTGATGATGAATCATCGGTCATCTCTTCACTCCCTAAGCCGTCAATCTCATTTGTAATAAGAGCAAGCCTAGAGTACATTTCAGCGACACCTTCACCATCCTTCATTTTGAACTTGTCAAGCTGACTTTGGAGCACATCAACTTGGATTTCTTGTGGATTCGGTACCTTCATGCATATCAATCAAAGTATCCCAAATTTCTTTTGCATTCTCAAGGCGGCTGATTTTGTTGAATTCTTGAGGCACAATCCATTGAAGATGATATCACAAGCTTGAGCGTTGTATTGCAGCATCTTCAATTCTTGACATTAGCTTCACGGTTGCTCTCTCCCATCAAAGAATTCACCTTGCAAGCCAATACAAATAATTGCCCAAGCAGTGGGGTTATGTCGAGAATATGCATTTTCATCTTATGCTTCCAACTAGCAAAGTTAGTACCATCAAAGTAAGGACCTCTCGGTGATAATTTCCCTCGCTAGGCGCATACTCTCTCTAGGTTGTGAAACAAAGGCTATGACCACCAAAAGCTATGGAAATAAAGCAAATGGAGACCAAAGCTCGATACCACTTGTAGGACCTTGAAGTATGTCTAGAGGGGGTGATTAGACTACTTGACCAATTAAAAACTTAACCTTTTCCCAATTTTAGAGTTTGATAGATTTTAGCTATCTTAGGACAAGTCAAGCCATCATCACACAAATCAAGCAAGCATGCAAAGAGTATATAGGCAGCGGAAATTAAAGCATGCAACTTGCAAGAAAGTAAAGGGAAGGGTTTGGAGGATTCAAACACAATTGGAACACGGATATTTTTGGCATGGTTCCGATAGGTGGTGCTATCGTACCTCCACGTTGATGGAGACTTCAACCCACGAAGAGTAGCAGTTCTTGTGAGTCCACGGAGGCTCCACCCACGAAGGGTCCACGAAGAAGCAACCTTGTCTATCCCACCATGGCCGTCGCCCACGAAGGACTTGCCTCACTAGCGGTAGATCTTCACAGTAAGCGATCTCCTTGCCCTTACAAACTCCTTGGTTCAACTCCACAATCTTGTCGGAGGCTCCCAAGTGACACCTAGCCAATCTAGGAGACACCACTCTCCAAGAAGTAACAAATGGTGCGTTGATGATGAACTCCTTGCTCTTGTGCTTCAAATGATAGTCTCCCCAACACTCAACTCTCTCTCATAGAATTTGGATCTGGTGGAAAGAGGGTTTGAGTGGAAAGCAACAGGAAGGCTAGAGATCAAGATTCATATGGTAGGAATGGAATATCTTGGCCTCAACACATGAGTAGGTAGTTCTTTCTCGAAATGGTAAGTTGGAAGTGTAGGTTCGGTCGATGGCTCTCTCCACGAATGAAGAGGAGGTGGAGGGGTATATATAGCCTCCACACAAAATCTAACCGTTACACACAATTTAACAAACTCGGTGGGACCGATTCAACAGACTCGGTCGGACCGATTTAGTAAACCTAGTGACCGTTAGTGATTTTGGTGGGGTGACATGCAACTTCGGTGAGACCGATTCGGTTAGGGTTAGGGCATAACGTAATCTCGGTGAGACCGATTACACAAACTTCGGTGAGACCGATTTGGTAATAAGCTTTCGGAGAGTTGGTCGAGTAAACTTCGGTGGGACCGATTTGCTCTTTTCGGTGAGACGAAATGTTACAAAAGGAAGCAGAGAGTTTACATTGCAATCTCGGTGGGACCGATCGCTCACCGGTTAGACCGAAGCGTTACAAAGGAAATAGAGATTACAATCCCATCTCGGTGAGACCGAGATCCCTATCGATAGGACCGATTTGCCTAGGGTTTGTGGCGTGGCTATGACTTTTGAAATCGGTGGCGCGGGTAGGAAGAATTGGTGTGACCGATTTTTGCTTAGGGTTTAGGTCATTTGTGGATTGTGAGAAAGTAGCTGAGGGTTTTGGAGCATATCACTAAGCACATGAAGCAAGAGGCTCATTAAGCAACACCTCATCCCTCCTTGATAGTATTGGCTTTTCCTATAGACTCAATGTGATCTTGGACCACTAAAATGTAAAATGAAGAGTCTTGAGCTTTTGAGCTTGAGCCAATCCTTTGTCCTTAGTATTTTCAGGGATCCACTTTCATCATCCATGCCATGCCATTCATTGAGCTTTCCTGAAATAATAGTCTTGGAATAGCATTAGCTCAATGAGCTATATGTTGTTATGAATTACTAAAACCACCTAGGGATAGTTGCACTTTCAGCAGTAGAAGGTCCAAGTCCACCGGCTAAATCTACAAACACAGTATCACCTGCTCCACCAGCTACAGCAACCGCTTAAACTGTACCAGCATCTCAACCAGTTACTCGTTCGTAAGTTCCCAAGCTGCCTTCACACCTAACACTACTTCCGAAGCACCGCTGACACAACAGGACTTGGCAAGATTAGATGAACCTCATGAGCATCAACACCAAGGCGGTACTGACCGAGTCAAGTTGCGATTGCATGCTCCTTTATATGTACTCTCACGGTTTGATGTACACTAACACTTTCCATATTCGTTGTTGAACTAGCACCACGGCATAGCGAAACAAACATCGAGGGATAATGCTTGATAGATTAACAAAATCTAAAGGAGGAAGAATGGAATTCATTTTGATGCAGGTTTAAAAAGGCCACGTGATGCTACCGAGTCAGCCAAATTAGTATCGAGGCAGCCGTTGCGTTAGGTGTCATCTTGCGTATCCTCTAGCGTGGATCGATGCAGGAATGAGAAAGACAATACCGGTTTAACACCTTCCTTGACCATTTATCCATATGTAATGTTATTCATCATAATTAGTAATATTGTCTTGCTCTGTCCCATACTTTCTAGCTTCCTCCTAATAAGACTCACATTCTTTTTCAGCAGATGAGGTTCAAGTTGGATCGAAAGATGATGCAACTAAACAAGCATGCACTCAAGTTTTTCGATCTGCTCTGTGATAGTATTGGTACCACCTTAGAAAATTTCACTTTGAAGGCAAGGCTAACAATGAAATCGTTAAACATCTCGATGGAATATATTATAGATGAAGACTAGACATCCCGTTAAACACTGGTCGATCCAAAGTATCGGGTAGGCTATATGTATTTGATCAGACCACATATTGAACTTGTATTTATGTATGTGCCTTACAAGTGTATCTTCTTCTAGGCTAAGTGTTTGAAGAACAAAACCACCGTTCTAAAGTGAAATTCCAACGAGACAACGAGGATCTCGTAGCTATATTGCACTGCTGCGAGGCTTTTGTAAATAGCTGCTACTTCCTTCTTTTTTTGTGCCATATTATCGTATCTATATTGACTTGTTCCAAATATAGAAGAAAGCCCGTCTTGGACCAAAAGAACTGAACCGAATGCAGTGCAAATCTTCAAGGATTACCACACGGTAAGATGAAGGGCATGAGCAATCCAGTTCAAGCCGCCGTTGTAAGTCCTTACTCCTCCTGCCTTGAACTGATTGAGTGCTGTGATGTGTTCATTTAACTACTTGGTTTGCAGCCAATGTCGATTACTCTGTTCACTTTTATACACAATTGTCTTAACGTATCATTTCACCTTACAAGATTTAAAAGAGATGAAGGATATTCTTTTGGTCTTGATCTGTAATCTAGTTGTTATGTTCACGTGCACACAATGATAAAATAGCCTGTTTGTTTTATATCTGTTTGCCCATGATATGAATGATGTCATACTATGTTCATCCTACTTTAAACCATGTCTCTTTATCCTTAGATGTCAGCGAATGTGAGAAATAGACAATCTGATGGGCATGCTACATGGACATATGTTACGAAAGTGATTTTATTATGTAGTTGGCACTACAATACATGCTAATGTATTACAGATAGTTCACCAAAATAAGTTATGTATAAATGTTTAACCTACTTTGTTTGTTTTTGTCTCATTAGTAACTTATCCGGTACACTAATCTACAAGTTCAAACTTTGAGGAAGCTATGGAACAAATGATTGAACAGCCACAACCACGAAGGTGGCGTGGCTACTCTGAGCACAATGTCACCTCTTCTGCGGTCGTCGGTATCTCTCCATTAACGATGCAAAAGCACCTTCTGCGTAATTCAGGTTGGTTGTCAAGGTAACCTCGTCCAAATCGCCTCTTGAACAAAATCTTCTGCTAGGCAGTGATATATTTGTGCTCGGACACAAGTCCAATCCCTAATGGGCGTTGTTTGGAAACAAGAATAGTGGTTGAGAAATGTCGTCAAGATATGAAAGGTTTTGAAACGGACTATCGGACATTAAACCGTTGTTGAAGAGCAATGGCGTAAAAAGGTGGAGATCGTGTTGCTCCATCAGATTCTACAACTGAAACATTAGCACTCAGGTCAAATGATCGTGCTTCTATACATCGATGGTGCTTTTATACGGAAGGATTGTAAACTTTATGCCAACAGGCCTTTTGTTGTATGATTGGAATTTATTTTGTTGTGATACAACATTTATGATGCTACCACAGGCTGCAGTAATTACGACACTATTTTTGTATAGTGTAGGTTTATCTTAGTAATGTATTCGACCGGAAGCTTCGTATGAGGCCAACATGCCAACATTAAGTGGGCCCATTCAATTGGGCTAAAAGCGATTCTGGGCGAAATTGGCATGTAGCCCACTAAAAATATCTGGGCTTAAATTAGCATAAGCTTTCAAATTTTTTTGGTAGACCTGTGCCCATAGTGGGCCTTTAACAGGCCTAAACATAATTTGGGCCCTCGGTAAAAATATGCCGTTTACAGGTGTAAATATCTCGAGCCCATAAAAACATGGGCCTTTGATAGGCGGAAAGTGAGATTGGGCCTGATTTTGCCAAATAACCCCTTTGGACTTAGCAGGCGAAATGGTGGCCCATTCTGATGCGGATATTTGTGAGGCGAAATTGGACGGGCGTAAATCGCCGACCTAATACGGGCCTTTAACAGGCGGAACTTGATCGGGCTAGACTATCGTCATTTTATATGGGCCGTTAATGGGCCCGATATGACGTTGGGCCACATATGGCCCATGGTTTATGTCCGGTGTTAACAGGCCGAAAATGACAACAGGCCGAAAGTGGCCCAAATCTTTAGTGGGCCTCTAACGAGGCCAAATAGCGAACATGGCTGAATATGACCCAAATCCTTCACGATGGTTTATGGGCGAAAGTTTTGATAGCTGTAAATGGCCCAAATAAGCCGAACCTTTAACGGTAGGAAATACACGGGCGTAATTAAACCCAATTACTTAGCGGATGTTAACGGGCGAGAAGTGACCATGGGCGCATTGATGACAAGTTTAGACCAAGCCGTTGATGGGCGATTTGATAGAGAATGTTGGGCCTTTATTTGGGCTGGCCCATTATAGTCTGAGAATCTTGTGGGCCTTTATTTGGGCGGCCCATTGTGGTCCTCAAAATCTTGTGGGCCTTTATTGGGCGACCCATTATGGTCCGCTAAATTTTGTGGGCCTTTATTTGGGTCGACCCGTTATGGTCCGCTAAATCTTATGGGCCTTGGTTGGGCCAGCCCATTTAAACTTTGTGGGCCACTTTTGGGCGGTCCACCTAAAGGCCCACAAGATTCTGGAGACCATAATGGGCGGCCCAGCTAAAGGCCAATGAAATTTTACAC
This sequence comes from Aegilops longissima, assembly GCA_021605205.1. Lineage (NCBI taxonomy): Eukaryota > Viridiplantae > Streptophyta > Magnoliopsida > Poales > Poaceae > Aegilops > Aegilops longissima. Next base: position 65,878 of record JAHIAM010005164.1, read on the forward strand.
ATGGAAAATCGGTATTGGTGCGTGGCTGTTAACAGGTTATCGGATCAAAATCCGACCCGATAGCTAACGGCGCCGTTATGGTGGATGCCGCGTGTCGGTCACCCTTGGCGAAAGCACTTTTGTGTGCGATTTATCGTCTTGGAAGTGGACACTTTCGTGATGATAATTTTGGTAATGTCATGGAACACTTCTCTGACGGACCTGGTATGACTATCTTGATTCTGTCATAAATTTGTCATGGATGTACATGCATGACAAAAAGCGCGACCTACTGTGACAAACACGTATCATCACGGAAGTGTATTTTTTTTGTAGTGAGGCCACGCGCAAGTCCCTCGTACCTACACAAAGCAAATAGCTCCTCGCGACCAACGCGAATAGGGGTTGTCAATCCCTTCACGGTCACTTACGAGAGTGAGATCTGATAGAGATGATAGATAATATTTTTGGTATTTTTGGTATAAAGATGCAAAGTAAAATAAAAAGGCAAAGTAAAAAAGCAAATCAATAATAAAGCGTAGGAAGATTAATATGATGAAAATAGACCCGGGGGACATAGATTTCACTAGTGGCTTCTCTCAACAGCATAGGTATTTTCCGGTGGGTGAGCAATTCTTGTTGAGCAATTGTGAGAATTGAGCATAGTTATGAGAGTATCTAGGTATGATCTGTTGGGAACATAGTAATTTCAAAAAATTCCTCGCTGCGCAAGATCATGGTGATGCATAGCAACAAGAGGGAGTGTTGTCTCGTACCCTCATAGACGAAGCGAGGCGTTGGCGCAACATAGAGGAAGTAGTGTCGTCTTCCGATCCAACGATCAAGCACCGTTACTCCGGCACCTCAGAGTTCTTGGCACCGTTCAACTCGATGGCGATCCCGGGCTCCGATCCAGCAAAGCGTCGGGGAGGAGTTTAAATCGACTGACGGCGTGGTGATGATCTTGATGTTCTACCGTCGCGGGCTTAGCCTAAGCACCGCTACAATATGACCGAGGTGGAATATGGTGGAGGGGCACCGCTGCAGCTAAGAGCGATCACGAAGATCAACTTGTGTGTCTATGGGTGCCCCTGCCCCGTATATAAAGGTGGAGGAGGGAGGGCGGCCCTCTCTATGGCGCCCTAGGGAGTCCTACTCCCACGGGTAGGATTCCCCTTTCTAATAGAACTAAAGCCCTTCCAAGTAGTAGGAGTAGAAGGAAGGAAAGGGAAGGGAAAGGAGAAGGAAGGAAGGCGCCCCCTCCTAGTCAATTCGGACTAGCCAATGGGGAGGGTGCGGCCACCTTTGAACCTTTCTCTCCTTTCCCGTATGGCCCATAAGGCCCATACAATTCCATAACTCCTCGGTACTCCGAAAATACCGAATCACTCGAAACCTTTCCGATGTCGAATATAGTGCGTCAATATATCGATCTTTCGTCTCGACCATTTGAGACTCCTCTTCATGTCCCTGATCTCATCAGGGACTCCGAACTCCTTGGTACATCAAAACTCATAAACTCACAATATAAGCTGTCATCGAAGCGTTAAGCGTGCGGACCCTACGGTTTGAGAACAATGTGAACATGACCGAGACCGTCTCGGTCAATAACCAATAAGCGGAACCTGGATGCTCATATTGGCTCCACATATTCTCTGAAGATCTTTATCGGTCAAACCACATAACAACATCGTTGTTCCCTTTGTCATCGGTATGTTACTTGCGAGATTCGATCGTCGGTATCTCAATACCTAGTTCAATCTCGTTCCGGCAAGTCTCTTTACTCGTTCCGTAATACACCATCTACTTAACTAACTCATTAGTTGCATTGCTTCTGAAGGCTTAAGTGATGTGCATTACCGAGAGGGCCAGAGATACCTCTCAGAGCAATCGGAGTGACAAATCCTAATCTCGAAATCGCCAACCCAACATGTACCTTTGGAGACACTGTAGAGCACCTTTATAATCACCCAGTTATGTTGTGACGTTTGGTAGCACACAAAGTGTTCCTCCGACAAGCAGGAGTTGCATAATCTCATAGTCATAGGAACATGTATAAGTCATGAAGAAAGCAATAGCAACATACTAAGCGATCGGTGCTAAGCTAATGGAATGGGTCATGTCAATCACATCATTCTCCTAATGATGTGACCCGTTAATCAAATGACAACTCATGTCAATGGCTAGGAAACATAACCATCTTTGATCAGCGAGCTAGTCAAGTAGAGGCATACTAGTGACACTCTGTTTGTCTATATATTCACACATGTATTATGTTTCGGTTAATACAATTTAGCATGAATAATAAACATTTATCATGAAATAAGGAAATAAATAATAACTTTATTATTGCCTCTAGGGCATATTTTCTTGATCTCCCACTTGCACTAAGTCAATAATCTAGTTCACATCGCCATGTGATTTAACGACAATAGTTCACATCACCATGTGATTAACACCCATAGTTCACATCGATATGTGATCAACACCCAAAGGGTTTACTAGAGTCGATAATCTAGTTCACATCGCTATGTGATTAACACCCAAAAGTAAGGTGTGATCATGTTTTGCTTGTGAGAGAAGTTTAGTCAGCAGGTGCCACATTCAGATCCGTATGTATTTTACAATTTTCTATGTCAACAATACTCTGCTCGGAGCTACTCTAGCTAATTGCTCCCACTTTCAATATGTATCTAGATTGAGACTTAGAGTCATCTAGATTAGTGTCAAAACTTGCATCGGCGTAACCTTTTACGGCGAACCTTTTAATCACGTCCATAATCGAGAAACATATCCTTATTTCACTAAGGATAATTTTGACCATTGTCGATGATCTACTCCTAGATCACTATTGTACTCCTTGCCAAAATCAGTGTAGGGTATATAATAGATCTGGTACAGCATGGCATACTTTATATAACCTATGGCCAAGGCATAGGAATGACTTTCATTCTCTTTGTATCTTCTGCGTGGTGGTCGGGTTTTGAGTCTTACTCAATTTCACACCTTGTAACACAGGCAAGAACTCTTTCTTTGACTGTTCCATTTTGAACTACTTCAAAATCTTGTCAAGGTATGTAGTCATTGAAAAAACTTATCAAGCGTCTTGATCTATCTCTATAGATCTTGATGCTCAATATATAACAACTTCACGAGGTCTTTCTTTGAAAAACTCCTTTCAAACACTCCTTTATGCTTTGCAGAATAATTCTACATTATTTACGATCAACAATATGTCATTCACATATACTTATCGAAATGTTGTAGTGCTCCCTCACTTTCTTGTAAATACAGGCTTCACCACAAGTCTGTATAAAACTATATCTTTGATCAACTTATCAAGCGTATATTCAACTCGAGATGCATGCACCGGTCCGTAGATGGATCATTTGGAGCTTGCACATTTTTAACACCTTTAGGATTGACAAAAACTATGCAGTTGCATCATATACAACTCTTCTTTAATAAATCCATTAAGGAATGCAGTTTTGTTTATCCATTTGCGGATTTCATAAAATCGGCAATTGCTAACATGATTCGGACAGACTTTAAGCATCGTCTGGTGAGAAAATCTCATTGTAGTCAACACCTTGAACTTTGTCAAAAACCTTTTTCGACAAGTCTAGCTTTGTAGATAGGAACAATACTATCAGCGTCCGTCTTCCTCTTGAAGATCCATTTAATCTCAATGGCTTGCCGATCATCGGGCAAGTCAACCAAAGTCCATACTTTGTTCTTATACATGGATCCTATCTCAGATTTCATGGCCTCAAGCAATTTCACGGAATCTGGGCTCATCATCGCTTCCTCATAGTTCGTAGGTTCATCATGGTCTAGTAACATGACTTTCAGAACAGGATTACCGTACCACTCTGGTGCGGATCTTACTCTGGAAGACCTACGAGGTCCGGTAGTAACTTGATCTGAAGTTTCATGATCATCATCATTAGCTTCCTCACTAATTGGTGTTGGAATCACTGAAACTGATTTCTGTGATTAACTACTTTCCAATTCGGGAGAAGGTACAATTAACTTATCAAGCTCTACTTTCCTCCCACTCACTTCTTTCGAGAGAAACTCCTTCTCTAGAAAGGATCCATTTAACAACGAATATCTTGCCTTTGGATCTGTGATAGAAGGTGTACCCAACAGTTTCCTTTGGGCATTCTATGAAAGCGCACTTCTCGATTTGGGTTCGAGCTTATCAGGTTGAAACTTTTCACATAAGCATCGCAGCCCCAAACTTGAACAAGCGACAACTTTGGTTTCTTGCCAAACCACAGTTCATAAAGCGTCGTCTCGGCGGTTTTGATGGTGCCCTATTTAAAGTGAATGCAGCTGTCTCTAATGCATAACCCCAAAGCGATAGTGGTAAATTGGTAAGATACATCATAGATGCACCATATCCAATAAAGTCTTGATTCGACATTCGGACACACCATTATGCCGTGGTGTTCCATATGGCGTGAGTTGCGAAACTATTTCACATTGTTTCAAATGAAGACCAAACTCGTAACTCAAATATTCATCTCCACGATCAGATCGTAGAAACTTTATTTTCTTGTTACGATGATTTTCCACTTCACTCTGAATTTCTTTGAACTTTTCAAATGTTTAGGACTTATGTTTCATCAAGTAGATATACCTATATCTGCTCAAATCATCCGTGAAGGTCGAGAAAATAATGATACTTATCATGAGCCTTAATATTCATGAACCACATACATCGGTATGTATGATTTCCAACAAATCTGTTGCTTGCTCCATTGTTCGGAGAAGCGGAGTCTTAGTCATCTTGCCCATGAGGCATGGTTACTTAAGCATCAAGTGATTCATAATCAAGTGATTCCAAAGTCCATTAGCATGGAGTTTCTTCATCGCTTTACACCAATCTGACCTAAGCGGCGATTGCCACAAACAAGTTGCACTATCATTATTAACTTTGCATATTTTGGTTTCAATATTATGAATATGTGTATCACTACGATCGAGATCCATCGAACCATTTTCATTGGCTGTATGACCATTGAAGGTTTTATTCATGTAAGCAGAACAACAATTATTACGTGACTTTAAATGAATAACCGTATTGCAATAAACATGATCAAATCATATTCATGCTCAGCATAAGCGCCAAATAACATTTATTTAGGTTTAACACTAATCCCGAAAGTATAGGGAGTGTGTGATGATGATCATATCAATCTTGGAACTACTTCCAACACTCATCGTCACTTCCCCTTCAACTAGTTTACATTTGATACGTAACTCTGTTTGAGTTACTAATCTTATGGCTGAACAAGTATCAAATACTCAGGGCTACTATAAACACTAGTAAGGCACACATCAATAACACTGTATATCAAATATACCCTTGTTCACTTTGCCATCTTTCTTATCCGCCAAATACTTGGGGCAGTTCCACTTCGATGACCAGTCCTTTGCGGTAGAAGCACTTAGTCTCGGGCTTAGGACCAGACTTGGGCTTCTTCATGATAACAACTTGCTTGCCGTTCTTCTTGAAGTTCCCTTCTTCCCTTTGCCGTTTTCTTGAAACTAGTGATCTTGTCAACCATCAACACTTGATGTTTTCTTGATTTCTACCTTCGTCAATTTCAGCATCATGAAGTGCTTGGGAATCGTTTCCGTTATCCCTTGCATATTATAGTTCATCACAGTTCTACTAACTTGGTGATGGTGACTGAAGAACTCTGTCAATCACTATCTTATCTGGAAGATTAACTCCCACTTGATTCAAGCGATTGTAGTACCCAGACAATCTGAGCACATGCTCACTAGTTGAGAGATTTTCCTCCATCTTTTAGCTATAGAACTTGTTGGAGACTTCATATCTCTCAACTCGGGTATTTGCTTGAAATATTTAACTTCAATTCCTGGAACATCTCATATGGTCCATGACGTTCAAAACGTCTTTGAAGTCCCGATTCTAAGCCGTTAAGTATGGTGCACTATAGTTTAGTCATCATATTGAGCTAGCCAAACATTCATAACGTCTGCATCTGCTGCTGCAATAGGTCTGTCACCTAGCGGTGCATTAAGGACATAATTCTTATGTGCAGCAATGAGGATAAACCTCAGATCACGGATCCAATCCGCATCATTGCTACTAACATCTTTCAACACAATTTTCTCTAGGAACATATCAAAATAAACATATGAAAGCAACAACGTGAGCTATTGATATACAACATAATTTGCAAAATACTACCAGGACTAAGTTCATGATAAATTTAAGTTCAATTAATCATATTACTTAAGAACTCCCACTTAGACAGACATCTCTCTAGTCATCTAAGTGATCACGTGATCCAAATCAACTAAACCATAACCGATCATCACGTGAAATGGAGTAGTTTTCAATGGTGAACATCACTATGTTGATCATATCTACTATATGATTCACGCTCGACCTTTCGGTCTCGGTGTTAGAGGCCATATCTGCATATGCTAGGCTCGTCAAGTTTAACTTTGAGTATTCGGCGTGTGCAAAACTGGCTTGCACCGTTGTAGATGGACGTGAGAGCTTATCACCCGATCATCACGTGGTGTGCAGGCACGACGAACTTTGCAGCGGTGCATACTCGGGAGAACACTTCTTGATAATTAGTGAGAGATCATCTTAAAATGCTACCGTCAATCAAAGCAGAATAAGATGTATAACAGCTAAACATCATATGCAATCAAAATATGTGACATGATATGGCCATGATCATCTTGCACCTTTGATCTCCATCTCCAAAGTACTATCATGATCTCTATCGTTACCGGCACGACACCATGATCTTCATCATCTTGATCTATATCAATGTGTCGTCACATGGTCGTCTCGCCAACTATTGCTCTTGCAACTATTGCTATCGCATAGCGATAAAGTAAAGCAATTATTTGGCACTTGCATCTTTATGCAACAAAGAGACAACCATAGGGCTTCTGCCAGTTGCCGATAACTTCAAAAAAACATGATCATCTCATACAACAACTTATATCTCATCACGTCTTGACCATATCACATCACAACATGCCCTACAAAAACAAGTTAGACGCCCTCTACTTTGTTGTTGCAAATTTTACGTGGCTGCTACGGGCTTTGCAAGAACCGTTCTTACCAACGCATCAAAACCAATACGATAGTTTGTCAAGTTCGTGCTGTTTTAACCTTCACAAGGACGGGCGTATGCACTCAGTTCAACTAAAGTTAGAAAGCGACACCGCCAGCCACCTATGTGCAAAACACGTCGGTAGAACCAGTCTCGCGTAAGCGTCTGCGTAATGTCGGTCGGGCGCTTCATCAAACAATACCGCCGAACCAAAGTATGACATCTTTGGTAAGCGGTATGACTTATATCGCCCACAACTCACTTGTGTTCTACTCGTGCATATAACATCAGCGTATAAAACCTAGGCTCGGATGCCCTTTGTTGGGTAGCGTAGTAATTTCAAAAATTTCCTACACATCGCAAGATCATGGTGATGCATAGCAATGAGAGGGAGAGTGTTGTCTCGTACCCTCGTGAAGCCGAAGCGGAGCGTTGGCCATAGCGTAGAGGAAGTAGTCGTCGTCTTCCCAATCAACCGATCCAAGCACCGTTACTCCGGCACCTCGAGTTCTTGGCATACGTTCAGCTCGATGGCGATCCCGGGCTCCGATCCAGCAAAGCGTCGGGGAGGAGTTTCGTCGACATAATGGCGTGGTTATGATCTTGATGTTCTACCGTCGCGAGGCTTCGCCTAAGCACCGCTACAATATGACCGAGGTGGAATATGGTGGAGGGGCACCGCTACGACTAAGGAGCGATCACGAAGATCAACTTGTGTGTCTATGGGGTGCCCCTGCCCCGTATATAAAGGAGTGGAGGAGGGAGGGCGGCCCTCTCTATGGCGGCGCCCTAGAGTCCTACTCCCCTTTGGGAGTAGGATTCCCCTTTCTAATAGAACTAGAAGCCCTTCCAAGTAGTAGGAGTAGAAGGAAGGAAAGGGAAGGGAAAAGGAGAAGGAAGGAAGAGGCGCCCCCTCCCTAGTCAATTAGGACTAGCCAATGGGGAGGGTGCGGCCACCTTTGAACCTTTCTCTCCTTTCCCATTTGGCCCATTAAGGCCCAATACGAATTCCGCAACTTCCGGTACTCCGAAAATACCGAATCACTCGGAACCTTTCCGATGTCGAATATAGTCGTCAATATATCGATCTTTACGTCTCGACCATTTGATACTCCTCATCATGTCCCGATCTCATCCGGGACTCCGAACTCCTTGGTACATCAAAACTCATAAACTCATAATATAAGCATCATCGAAGCGTTAAGCATGTGGACCCTACGGTTTCGAGAACAATGTAGACATGACCGAGACCGTCTCGGTCAATAACCAATAAGCGGAACCTGGATGCTCATATTGGCTCCCACATATTCTCGAAGATCTTTATCGGTCAAACCGCATAACAACATCGTTGTTCCCTTTGTCATCGGTATGTTACTTGCAGAGATTCGATCGTCGGTATCTCAATACCTAGTTCAATCTCGTTACCGGCAAGTCTCTTTACTCGTTTCGTAATACATCATCTCGCAACTAACTCATTAGTTGCATTGCTTGAAGGCTTAAGTGATGTGCATTACCGAGAGGGCCGGAGATACCTCTCAGGCAATCGGATGACAAATCCTAATCTCAAAATCGCCAACCCAACATGTACCTTTGGAGACACCTGTAGAGCACCTTTATAATCACCCGATTCGTTGTGGCGTTTGGTAGCACACAAAGTGTTCCTCCGACAAGCAGGAGTTGCATAATCTCATAGTCAAAGGAACATGTATAAGTCATGAAAGCAATAACAACATACTAAGCGATGGTGCTAAGCTAATGGAATGGGTCATATCAATCACATCATTCTCCTAATGATGTGACCCGTTAATCAAATGACAACTCATGTCAATGGCTAGGAAACATAACCATCTTTGATCAACGAGCTAGTCAAGTAGAGGCATACTAGTGACACTCTGTTTGTCTATATATTCACACATGTATTATGTTTCCGGTTAATACAATTCTAGCATGAATAATAAACATTTGTCATGAAATAAGGAAATAAATAATAAATTTATTATTGCCTCTAGGGCATATTTCCTTCATGATCATGTATATAGGCATCACGTCCGAGACAAGTAGACTGACTCCTGCCTGCATCTACTACTATTACTCCACTCATCGAGCTATCCAGCATGCATCTAGAGTATTAACTTAATGAAAGCAGTAGCGCCTTAAGCAAGATGACATGATGTAGAGGAATAAATTCATGCAATATGATAAATACCCCATCTTGTTATCCTCGATGGCAACAATACAATCGTGCCTTGCAACCCTTTACATCCTTTGGTAAGGACACATAAAGATTGAATCCAAAGCTAAACACTTCTCCCATTGCAAGAACTACCAATATAGTTGGCCAAACCAAGCGGATAATTGAAGAGACTTGCAAAGATAACTCAATCATACATAAAAGAATTGAGAGAAGATTCAAATATTGCTCATAGATAATCTTGATCATAAACCCACAATTCATCGATCTCAACAAACACCTGCAAAAGAAGATTACATCGAATAGATCTTGTGACACCCCAAAAATTTAACCATGTTTTGTTTATTAAAATTTTGCGGAAACTTAAACTTTTAGTTTACGGATTTCCATTTGATTTCGAACTATTCTTTTCTTTATTATTATGGAGCTTTTACCCTAACTGAAAAATTTCCAATAATTATTGGACTCATTTCTCTCTCAAATAAAACAATTCTTTTATCAGTAAGATTATTTGTATAATTATATTTTCTGAACCTTATTTCTCCAAAGGGGTTTTTCATAAGTTTAGGGTCCCTTTTGCCTTTGCAACCCTTTTATAAAGTCATTCAAAATTCCACCAAAATTTGGGGATGTCCTATGATGTTTTAAATCACTTTTATGCAAAAATATATTTCATTCATTGAATATTTTGAGTTCTACACCAAGTCTTCAAATCTGGTCCAGTGGGCAATTTTGCACTACAACCTAATTAAATATTTCTTTAAAACTTTCACCAAATTTATGGGATGTTAGTAAGAGTATATTATTCAACTTTTTGCAAAAACCCAGTATGGTCCTTTGAAAAATTTGAGTGAATCATCCTCACTTTCATTCTGGTCCAACTTGGTGAATTGTATTGCAACCATATTTTAACTTGCTCCCTTACCCATGATTATTTCTCCTGCTTATAGACCACCCTGCCAAACCCTTAAGTCCAGGAGAGTGGACCCATTGGAGGAGTCTAAGTGCATGCAATCATGCCTTTTTCTTTCTGTCCAAAATCAGTTTTCTCACAAACTTGCACTATCCACTTTCTAGATTTGGCCAACTTACGTTGCCATCCTATTCTCCATCTAAAGAGACCCTGATCTGAAGATTTTGGCCTCTCCAAGAGTTTCCTAGATGCTCTTGGCATTTTGTCAAACACCTTGAGTAGTTGAGCAGTTTTGGCATGATTTTAGTTTTGCACTGTGACCTTGATCCTCTGATCAAACTAGCTTGTCACTAAGCCCCTAGAATACCCTAGCCTAATCTGTTAAAACCCAGCTCAACAGCCTTCTAGCACCCGTGGCATTTTCATGAGCACTTTGGCGTGCACGCTCTGGCGCGGCCAGGGCGCGTTTTGCGTGCGTCGCGTCTTGCAGTCGCCAGCGTCGTGTTGCCGCCTCCCAGCGCCGTTCGGCCCCTCCCACTGCAGCCAGCGCCCGACTCCTCCCTCGGCGAGCCGTCGGCCCCCCCTCTGGCGCCCTCTGGCGCCACCGGCATAACCGCCACCACCGCCCGACAGCCTCTGCCCTGGACGGCGCCGCCAGAGCCACCCGCGCTCGCCAGCTCGCACCTGGAGCAGTGCCCGCTCGTCCGCTAGTCCCTACCGCCACCTAGCCATCGCCACGCGCCCCCCTAGCTACAGAATGGCGGTCGCCGGCGATCTTATCCGCGCCCGCCGCGAACCGCCATTGCTCGCCTATAAATGGAGAGCCCCGAGCCTCCCCGAACCCTCAGGAAACCTCGAACCATCCTTCTAGAGCGCCCCTAGCTCGCAATCGACCAGGGGAGGTCGTCTTCCTCATCTCCGGTCGGCTCGGCCGCCGCCCGTCCGAGTCCATCGGCGTCGCAACGAGCCTCCCGGCCCTCCCAACACCACCGCTGACTCCCCCGTCTTGCGAGCCGCCCACCCTCTCGGTGTCGATCGGGAAGCACCATAACCCAAATCCCCAAACCTCCCGAAGCTGCCGTCCACGCAAGGCTCGCCGCGGCGACTCGCCGTCCCGCCACCTTCTCGACCACCGGAGGACCGCCTAGTGTGGCAGATCCATCCCGCCCTCGAGCCCAGCGAACCGCCGTTTGCGGCGTCGTCGCCGAGCCCGCCTCGGCTCAGACGGAGGAGGAAGAGGCGGGGGCAGTCAAACCTAACCCGGTGGGCCAGCTGGACCTTGTCGGTGACCCAGCGCCCGATCCACGCTGGATAAGTGGAGACGTAAAATCAGAGTACGTGTTCGACGTATACATATATTCGAATCATTTTTTTCTTTTCTGTTTTATTTTAAATAATAACTGAGTTTGACCAAAACTTTGACCGACCATAACTTTTTAAATAAAACTCCAAATGAGTTGATTCTTTTTCCTACCTCCCTCAAATTTAGTCTAGTTTATTTTAAGATGTATTTGAGATTTTTCCAAGCAACTTTTTGTACTGTTTTTAAAGTATGTGTTATTTGTATATTTTTAAAAATAGGAATTTGGAGGGGAGATTATAACTTTCAAAAGTTTTGGAGTGCACCCTGCCTCTCCATACCTTGAAGGCAAGCATTCTGAACCCCGGCATAATATTTTTCATACATTGTTTGACACGGTTATGACACCACCTCAATACGTAGAACTTGTTATTTTATGTGGTGATATGATCATTTGCATGAATACTTATTGGAAATTTCCTTGCTATTGGAAATGGACATGCTTGTGATAGTGATCATCCTCGTATGCCTTTCGTGCCTACCCGAAGGAAAACGGGAAAGTCTTTGTCTTGGGTAGACCCGAGCTTGTCCCTAGTTCCTCGTCGAGACGATTGTGTCGGCATGGCATGAGGGGTATGATGAGTGGTGATTACATGCATTGGATGAAATATATTCGTTATGCTAATCATGCAGGGAATCGTAAACCTCTGAGTCGACCATAGATCGAGCCTTGTTCGATAACCCCATACTTGTTTAGTACTACCAATTGTCCCTACAGCAAGTAAGTGCAGTTCGATAAGTCGTCAACCCCTTTCTAGCACACACGTCTGAGAGGCCATGGTGAAAGGCACCGGTTGTAGCGGTGGCGAGCCACTGGTCCGGGGCATGGGTGTTTCGGTTGGGACGAGAGGAGACCACCCTTAGGCGAGGCGATATAAATTTGATCCCATGCTACGCGAGGTTGTAGCCTCCCACTTATAGTTTGCTTAATAGGTGTCGTGGGTGATTCGGACACGGTAAGATTAGGTGGTGTGTCTGCGAGTTAGGCGTGTTGTCAATTAAAAGACCGTAAATGGAATTAGTCGATGGACTAAAGGAATCCGTTACTCGTGGGTAAAAGTACATCCTCTGCGAGAGTTAAATCTATTGAATAGCCGCGTCCATGGTTAAGGACTACTGATGCAGGAGGGTCAAGTGTCGGTCTTAGTGTCGGTCTTGGAGGGCTGTTAAACCAAACTTGGGGCCTGACTTGTGACTTGTGAGGACCATGATTGTTATTTTGTTATGGACTAACCCGTTATATTATTTTGAATTACAGTATCCACAGGATGGTTCTACCTCTGGATATTCCTTGTGATTATTATCTTATAAGCCCTTTATGTGGTGTCGCTCGGGGCCTTGCGTATGGCGTGCTTATTATTTTATAAGCCCTTTATGTGGTGTCGCTCGGGCCTTGCATTGTGGTGTGCTTATTATTTTATAAGCCCTTTATGTGGTGTCGCTCGGGCGCTTGGCGTAAGCGTGCTTATTATTTTATAAGCCCTTTATGTGGTGTCGCTCGGGCCTTGTATGTAACATGCTTATTATTTATTTACCTTAGAAGCCCTTTATGTGGTGTCATTGAGGCCTTGAAGTGTAACATGCTTGTTATTTATTTACTTATAAGACCTTTATGTGGTGTCGCTCGGGCCTTGGTGAGCATGCTCATTATTTACTATCATTTGAGGCGTCGCTTGGACATTGAATGGTGCATTTATTCCTACTCTGTCATTACATATTCATTGTTTCATATGAATAACGGCTTGCATGCATCAGAGATTTTATTTTATAGTGACATTGTGATCATAGAATATTTGAGCATGTTTAGTTATATTATACTGTCTTCATAATGTTTGCGAGTACATTCAAAGTACTCATTGGCTTGTCCTGGCTATTGTCTTGGCTAGATTTCTTGCATGGAGAGGAAGCGATCGATGACAGCCGGAACCTCGCAATGATGATAGTAGCCTCGCGAAGATAGGAGTTAACACTGGTCGGCTGTTCTGTGGGAAAATGGAGTCCCATAGGCGCCGACGATCCACAAACCGCTTCGCCATCAACCACTAGAAACCATTTGTTGTACTCACAGGGCAGAATGGTCTTGTACTACATATTTTGTGTTTTGCTTGGAATTTCTGTATCAAGTCGGTGCCTCATCATTTACTTGATAATCACGGGGCTGGTGAGCACAAGGCCATTTTACGGAAATTAATATCCGAAAATCCGGTCTGACAGACTTAGTATCGAGCCAGTGACCATTGGCTAATCCTATCTTAGCGGTCGAAAAACCTTAGTAAACCAAACCACGGACCTTAACCTAAACCCAGCCGGGCTTCTCGTGCAAGATAGCCACAGTGAGCTGACACCTTTTGACGATCGGTGCCCAAACTATCAACAGCACATCGGTCGCGCCGGGGACGGCGCCTAATATATCCCATTACATAGCGTGCGAAGGAAGACTCTGTCCTTTTTTCTATAAAAGGCACGCTAGCCTCAACCCAACACAACACAGCTTCTACCCGAACCAAGCCATAATGCGGGCCCGTGGTACTGCGAGACCACGACAACCAACCTTGGAGGTTTTGTGACCATACCGCATAAACCTCACCGTCGTGCCTATCGTTAGAAGAGGACCGAATATGTTGTGTACCAAGGACCCATGGCGGTGAGAGCCGTCAATTCAGGCCCTTGTACACATCTACGGTGAGAAGTGCATCGCGAGAAGCATATACGGGTTCACCGGAAGGACAACTTCCTTGAGCCACAAGCCATCCGCTAGCTGCTCGAGGCTATAGTTCAACTCCGGCGGTTGTCGCCCGAGGTTAGCGTAGCTCGTTCTACTACTACCCGGCGTGAAGGGTATGGTGAGCCCCCCCAAGTTGCCAGCGGAGATCACGAGGCGGATCTGCGCTGTTGCACCTAGTGCGCTACGTGGGTGCACTAGAGGAACTGTTCGATCAAATCACCATTGATCGATCGCAGCTCATAGAAAGCTGGTTAGCGAGCCCGGCAAGAAGAAGGCGAGCCCGACACCGACAACCCGGTCGTGCTGTTCGGACACCAATCGACACCACGAGGTCAGCCCGACCATCAACCAAGGTACTTTGATGACCCGAAGTGCGTGCATATACAGGAGCACACTCAACGGGATTGTGGCCAACAATCCGCGATAGCCATCATCGCCACCCGACCCTGCAGTCCTCAAGCACCTCCGGCTAATCCCGGCGGTGAAACCCTTGTAGAAGCCTCGACATCCATAAAGGCACGCTTCGTTTAGATATAAGCGAGGTGGTGAATCACTCGAATAATCTTGAGTCGGTGTATCCACGTCTTATAATCGTACGACCTTGTAAATTAACGCAGCCTGTTGTTGTGCCTCTGTTTTAAATTGTCACCTTGCATAAATATGTCAGCCTGCAATTGCATTTTTATTCCGGGCACAGCTACCAAAACCACCCCGACGACACCCATAGTACCACGTCACTTTTGTGAGATATGTGTATCTGTGGCTTTGACCACGACCCCATGAGAGCAGAACGACAAACTAGTGCCCCTCACTGCGGTAAATAACCCAGCCCGAATGCTATATAAAAAGGCCACCTCGTGACCTTGCCAAGCACCCTCACCTTGTGCACCGCCCTCACAACCATTTCTTGCCATGCGAGCCCTAGCATTTATCGAGAACCCCGGATGCAACCCGGGTAGCTTTGTCAAAATATTGTGGGACTTTACCTGCAGTACCATGGGTTCTACCTAGCCACCCAGTCTGAGCTGCTCAAATCGAGGTCACCCCATCCACCTCGAAATATTGGGCGTAGTACACATCCCTCCGTAAACTCAAACCAAGACCAGCGGAGGTCTCCTTCATGGGAAAATCTATGCAGGCTCCACAAATGGCCATAAAGCGGCTGCACAAGCGCTTGTCCGACTTTGATTAGCGGTACCCTATGCGGTGAAAGAGGTATTATTACTTCCGGGCGTGCAGCACCGGAGGTAACATCTTTTCGGTGGGCGAATTGAGAGAGACCCGATCTTGGCCAACCTGGTCGATATGTCATCGCTCAAACGGTTGACCCAGCGGGTAATGGGTTATTTCTAGAGCCTCACTGATTTAAATCCTCAGATCGCCATCGGCAGACCACTGAGGCCCGACCAGGAGAGACACATTCATCGGCTGGTCAATCCACTTCCCCCGATAGAAGTGGAGTGTGTCCCAGTACCAGAGACGCTTTCTCGGGACCCCGTCGAGTTACCGTTTGCATTATAGACGTCACTGCTGTAATTATTATGGCTACATTTATTTATATGTTGTAACCTATCCGTGGTACCCCAAGTTTGTGCGGCGAGTAAATTTTTTTAGTTTCTATTATTTGAGTAGGTTTTGTAGCAGTTTGACTCTAAAATTTACTGATTTCTCTCGCGAAAAATCCTGGAGTGAGATTTCTTTTCCCTGAGTTGCTACATCGTAAATCTTCTCACGACATGGATTATTTTTATTCACGCAGCACCACGGCAGCAGACCCACAACCCCTCGAACACATACACTGCTTGCAAAGACACGTAACCGTGTTGCATCTCACCGACCCCCTCCCTAAACGCACCACAGTCTCCAAAGGAGAGATTAGTGGATAATCATCCGGGTACTAGTCACCTCCGGCACACCGACAACAGTTAACACCCGGCATCACACCTAGTCCTCATGATCACCACCACCCGAGCGGCAGCATCGCGACGATCATCGAAGATCATCGCGCCGCGAGGACACGGAGAGCCCAGCCTTGCCGCCAACCCTCCGCACACGGGATCACGTACCAGTCCGGCACCGCCTCGCCATTAGAGCCGTCTCGAGCTTACATAGCAGTAATGGAGAGAAGGAAGGAGGAGGAAGCGAGCCAGGTGTGAAGGAGAAGAAAAACACCATGATCGTTTTATAGCTTCGAGATCGATTATGCGGTGGACAAGGTCCACAGCGCCGCTCGTCGCCCGATCGCCCGGTGTTGGAGGCGAATCCGTGGCGATCTTGACAGCGCCTGGCCCGAGGTGAGTGCGCGCTGTGCCGTCGGCTAGCATGCCGCGCACTACGCGATCGGCCTAGATGCCCTCTGGCGCTAGGCGTCGCCGGTGGAAAGCCTGAGGAAAGCGGGAGAGGAAGAAGAGAGAAGCGGAGGAAGGAGAGACCGGCGGTGGGCCCAGGTCCACGGCAGCCACAAAAACCTTGTGCTCTCGGGTGCGACCAGCGTATTTTAGAAATTTAGAATTTCTGATGGCAGCGTAGAAATCTCCCAACGTAGATTTTTCCACATGGCGCTAGTATCCACCGTGGTTCTACACCACTTATTGCTCTCTCCTTTGTAGCCACATTTTACCACTTAAGTAAAATGGTTATTTACATTAATGGTAGGAGTA
>JAHIAM010005165.1:0-32142 GCA_021605205.1 Aegilops longissima
TGCATTTTGTGATGCTCATCCACTCTATCTCATCTATAACTCTTCACGGGGTCAGCGATCGGTGTTTGCGCATGTCGGACGAGTGCGACCCGAGCAGTCGTGAGTAGATTGACATGAGTGAGGCACTAGTCCCTCGGCACTTGGATGAAGGCAAAAGCACTCCTAGCAACCTGCTAAAGGCTGCTACGAGCAAAGGAAGAAGAACTTAGGACTCTGAAGATGAGGATTATAAAGCTGAAGAAGATGAGGCTACCTCCAAGAAAGTAGTACTCAAAAAGGGTATGGCTCAATAAAGCATACAAAGCCGGCATGAAGATTAAAAGGCCAGCGGAAGACAACCAATGTCCAAAGCCAGAATCTCAACTCAACAACTGAAGCCTGATCCCAAAGAGCCATTCTGCTGAAGGAAAGAAAAGGAAGGAAAGGGTCAAGAAGACCATAGCGAGTTGTTGGTCAACCTTCCATGATGGAAGAGGAAGAAGAGCTTCTTGCACGGTGAGGCACAAAGGCACCAAAGCTTATGGGTGATGCTATTAGATCGAGGCTGCAACATCTAAGCCCAAGGAAGCACCAAAGCTGCCCCCAAGGCCAAGAATGCACCAAGAGGAATACCGGGAGTATTCATTCTTTGAAGAACAAGGCCCCGATGCGAGGTTCTTGAGGAAGAAGATGAAGAAGGACAAGTTACGAGAGCTCAAGCCCAAGATACAGACCACAATGATGCCCATCCTGTGGTGAGGACATGAACATCGAGAAAGATTAGGGTTGAGGCTATGGAGGTTGGCGAGATCCATATGCCACAAGGAGAAGGACTGCTGTTGATTACGGGTTCCATACAAAGGAACATCAGGACTTCTATGAGACAATCTTGTTGGACAAAAGCCCATTGTGTGTGATATGAGGTGGGTCATTGGACCTACATGAAGGAAAATGAAGAGCACTATCTGGAGTGCAAGACAGTTTTGTTGCTTGTGGAGTTCAGATTTTGTTGGCAAAAGCTCTGGCTGGAATGATGAACTTATCATGCAATTCTACTCCACAGCACACTTCTATCCAGATGGGAGGATAGTTTGGATGTCACGAAGGTACAAGGTACCGATCAACTGTTGAGGAGTGGGCAAAACTGATAAATGCCCCAAGGAGAATGATGATGACACGGATGTATATGCCAAGAAGAAAATGGGACACAATACCATGGCACATATGTACAAGGAGATCCCGGACAAAGGCCTAGAGACTTTCTCTTTTGGATCAGTCCACTTTCTTGTCAAGGCTGCCTACAATCAATTGGATCTAAGGCACACTCTATTGCCTAAGTCGGTGACCACAACATGATCGGAGGGCATGCAATCAATATGTTGCATTTATTTGATGTGCCTCGAGAAATTCAAGGTCATGAGCCTTATAGTTGAAACCATTAAGAGGATTGCGAGATCATAAGAGAGTTGTGGATATGCCCCTCAGTTAGGAGTTGATTAACTCAAAGATGGGCACAGAGCAAATATCTATTGGATAAGGAACATTTTCCACTTTATCCGGACTTTGAGGACAATGAGGTTGTCATGAATGAGAATGATCCATCATCAGTTCAAGCTCAAGAGAAGAAGGAGAAGGCAAGGAAGGAGAAGGCTGCAAGATGCCAACTCAAGAGGAGGCATCTGAGTATTTCTTGAAGAACAAGCGAGGAGCAGCTTGGTTACTTGATAGCATCATCTCGAGGATTGAGAAGGGATTGGCCACCCTCACTCAAAATCAGGAGAGCTTGGAAAGAATCATGGAACAAAATTCTATGATCTAGATGTCAAAGTGGCTGAGATTCGATCGGTTGTGGAGCAGCTGAGGATGACATCGAGGAGAGGAAGGGCAAGACTACCACCAATGTATTGCACGAGTGCCTAGAGCTCAAGATCGGATCAGATGCAGATGCGGACACGAGCAACATCATGCACTAGCTACAGCTCCTACAGCTCTAGTGCAACCAACTCCGGCACCAACTCCTCCAGCTCCTCTACATCAAGCTGAAGTCTTCGTCAAGGAGCCATCTCTACCACCACGAAGATCAAGCACGAGAGCGATCTAGCACTATGCATTTTCTATGAACTTTTGGTAACTTGTTGCCAAAGGGGAGAAAAATGTATAGATCATAGGCTTCGAGGAGAGAGTGTTGCTTTTGTTCTCTCTTGATTTGGTGGTTCAAACTTGTTTGCTTTTGATTGCTTGAGATACTATGCTATTCTTGTGAGACATTGATGATCATGTGTTTGATCATAAGCTACACTTATGCATGTTTGATGATATTATCTTATCTATCCTATGTGATCATTCACTTTGCTTGGTGATGAGTGCATGTATTCAATCTTTATCATTTTGGCGCTCCACCAAGATGTATGTGACATGGAAGAGTAACCCATGAGCCTAATTCCTTGTGCATTTGCAGTCCAAAGCAAATCTTAAACTATGCACAAATTTAGGGAGCTCTTGCTTATCACATACTTCTCAAAGCGACGATGTTTTCAATCTTATTATCATTTGTGAAGCTTTGATCTATATGTTGTCATCAATTACCAAAAGGGGAGATTGAAAGTGCAACTATCCTAGGTGGTTTTGTAATTCATAACAACATATAGCTCATTGAGCTAATGCTATTCCAAGACTATTATTTCAGGAAAGCTCAATGAATGGCATGGCATGGATGATGAAAGTGGATCCCTCAAAATACTAAGGACAAAGGATTGGCTCAAGCTCAAAAGCTCAAGACTCTTCATTTTATATTTTAGTGATCCAAGATCACATTGAGTCTATAGGAAAAGCCAATACTATCAAGGAGGGATGAGGTGTTGTAATGAGCCTCTTGCTTCATGTGCTTAGTGATATGCTCCAAAACCCTCAACTACTTTCTCACAATCCACAAATGACCTAAACCCTAAGCCAAAATCGGTCACACGATTCTTCCTACAGCGCCACCGATTTCAAATGTCATAGCCCTTGCCACAAACCCTAGGCAAATCGGTCCTACCGATAGGGATCTCGGTCTCACCGAGATGGGATTATAATCTCTCTGTTTCCCTTAGTAACGTTTGGTCTAACGAAGTGGTGATCGGTCCCACAGAGATTACAATGTAAACTCTCTGTTTCCCTTTTGTAACATTTCGTTCTCACCGAAAAAAGCAAATCGGTCCCACCGAGTTTACGACCAACTCTGGAAAGCTTATTACCAAAATCGGTCTCACGAGTTTGTATGTCAGTCTTCTAGAGATTACGTTATGCCCTAACCCTAACCAATCGGTCTCACCGAGTTGCATATCGGTCCACGAAAATCACTAACAGGTCACTAGGTTTACTAAATCGGTCCCAGGCCAAGTCATTGAATCGGTCTCACAGAGTTTGGTAAATTGTGTGTATGTGAGTTAGATTTTGTGTGGAGGCTATATATACCCTCCACCTCCTCTTCATTAGTGGAAGAGCCATCGAGACTAAACCTACACTTCCAACTTACCATTTCGAGAAAGAACTACCTACTCATGTGTTGAGGCCAAGATATTCCATTCCTACCATATGAATCTTGATCTCTAGCCTTCCCCAAGTTGCTTTCCACTCAAATCCTCTTTCCACCAGATCCAAATCCTATGAGAGAGAGTTGAGTGTTGGGGAGACTATCATTTGAAGCACAAGTGCAAGGAGTTCATCATCAACACACCATTTGTTACTTCTTGGAAGTGGTGTCTCCTAGATTGGCTAGGTGTCACTTGGGAGCCTCAGACAAGATTGTGGAGTTGAACTAAGGAGTTTGTAAGGGCAAGGAGATTGCCTACTTGTGAAGATCTACCGCTAGTGAGGCAAGTCCTTCGTGGGCGGCGGCCATGGTGGGATAGACAAGGTTGCTTCTTCGTGGACCCTTTGTGGGTGGAGCCCTCCGTGGACTCAGCATAACCGTTACCCTTCGTGGGTTGAAGTCTCCATCAACGTGGAGATGCGATAGCACCACCTATCGGAACCACGCCAAAAACATCCGTGTCTCCAATTGCGTTTGAATCCTCAAACCCTTCCCTTTACTTTCTTGCAAGTTGCATGCTTTAATTTCCGCTGCCTATATACTCTTTGCATGCTTGCTTGATTTGTGTGATGATTGCTTGACTTGTCCTAAGATAGCTAAAATCTGTCAAACTCTAAAATTGGGAAAAGGTTAAGTTTTTTAATTGGTCAAGTAGTCTAATCACCCCCCTCTAGACATACTTAAAGGTCCTACAATTTGGTTGTGTTGAAAGCAACAGATCGGTGTGGCCAGAGTTCATCCTGAGAGAAAACACTTGTCACCTCAGCTCACTAGGCAAATAAGATCTCACAAAGATCTGCGAGAATTAAATGAAGAATTTGCAAGGAATTGGATCAGGGGGAATGCGAGAAGAAAACAAAGAAAAGAAAATCTAGATGAAGTTTTTTTATAAAGGAAGGGGAATAAGTATGCAAAGTGGAAAATGCAAAGTTTCAAAGGAACACTAGAGAACTTCATCTAGAATTGGGCGGTGACAAAGTCACCTATGTTAGAGTATATTGACTAAGGAGTCAAGTGAGAACACTTGATCATAAGTCATACTCATCGTTTAAGCTCAAAATGGGGTTACCATTTTTCGTTTAAGCATTTGATGTATTCACATCTTGTTGAGCTGCTTTGACCCATATCTTGGGGTAAAGCTTCTCTAAGATGGAATGACATACCTTGGGTGGTGGTGTTGATCTTGATCATGTAGTTGAACTTGTGCGGGATGCTCAAGGTTGATGTAGCTCATCAAGAGTTGGGAGCACCACTTGTAATTTGAGTTCATCTCCCTACATGGGTTAGTCTTGCAAGGAATAACACTTGTGTATACAAAATGACAATCATGAAACTTGATACCAAATGAAATTTGATATATAGAATTTGTCAAAGGATATGTTGAAGGATTTCGTGCTTCCTTGTCATCAACCACCGTATTGCAGCGACTTGGTGATGTAGAGATTGCTCAAGATGTGAGTGAGTTGCAATCTCATGGATTTAGATTCATCCAAGTACCTACAAGGGCTAGATGTCATGCAAGGGTGCAAATATATCCAAGACATATGAATAGCATCATGAAGGAAATATCAAGATTAGTCATAGGCTCATGCCTTGCATGTATCCAAATGGAGTTCCACTCCAAGTTTGAAGCATCAATGATGTTCAATTCTCCTCTCGGTAGGCAAAAGATTTTCTCATCAAGCGGTTTGGTGAATATATCCACCAATTGCTTATCGATATGAACATGCTTAAGATCAATATCCTTTAGCAACATGATCTCGAATGAAATGATGGCGAACTTCAATATGCTTAGTCGGGGAATGTTGCGGGATTATGAGCAATCTTAGTGGCACTTTCATTGTCACAAATCAAAGGAACATGTTTCACATATATCCCATAATCTTTAAGAGTTTGGGTCATCCAAAGTAATTGAGCACAACATGAACAAGCGGTAATGTATTACCTGGCGGTGGATAAGGATACAGAGTTTTGTTTCTTGGAAGACCAAGACACAAGAGATCTACCAAGAAATTGACAAGTACCGAAGTGGACTTTCTATCAACCTTGTCTCGGCATAGTCCAAGTCGGAATAGCCAACAAGATCAAAGAGGACCTCTTAGGATACCAAATGCCAAAGTTTGGTGTATGTATTAAGTATCTCACTATCCTTTTCACGGCCTTAAGATGACATTCTTTGGGGCAGCTTGATATCGTGCACACATGCTGCACGCTTAGCATAATATCGGGACGAGAGGCACATAGATATAACAATGATCCAATCATAGGCGATAAACCTTTTGGTCAACTGGTTTACCATCCTTAGTCAAGTCAAGATGTCCACTAGTAGGCATGGGATTTTCATACCTTTGCTTTCTTGCATGTTGAACTTCTTGAATAAGTCCTTGGTGTACTTTGTTTGAGAAGCAGAGGTGCCTTTCTTAGTTTGCTTGATTTGCAAACCAAGAAAGAACTTGAGTTCACTCATCATAGACATCTCAAACTTCTTTGACATTAGCTTTCCAAACTTTTCACTAAAATGAGGTTAGTTGAACCAAATATGATATCATCAACATAAATTTGGCACACAAATAATTCACCATTAACCCTTTTTGTGAAAAGAGTAGAATCTATCTTTCCAATCTCAAAGCCTTTTTCAATAAGGAACTTGGTCAACCATTTATACCATGCTCTAGGAGCTTGCTTAAGACCATAAAGGGCTTTGTGAAGTTTGTAAACATGATCGGGTTTCTTAGGATTTACAAAGCCGGGAGGTTGTTTAACATAAACTTCCTCCTCAATTTCACCATTTAGAAAAGCACTTTTAATGTCCATTTGGTATAAAGTGATATCATGGTGATTAGCATAGGCAAGTAAGATGCGGATGGACTCAAGTCTACTTAGCGATGGCATATGTCTCACCGTAGTCCATACCTTCGACTTGAGTGTAGCCTTGGGCGGCTAGGCGTGATTTGTTGTGGATGACTTGACCATATTCATCTTGCTTGTTGAGAAACACCCATTTGGTACCAATGATGTTGTGGTTGTTGTCAGACTTCTCGACCAATGTCCATACTTGATTTCTCTCAAAGTTGTGTAGCTCTTCATGCATGGCATTTATCAATCTGGATCTTCAATGCTTCTTCAACCTTCATAGGTTCAATGCTAGATATGAATGAATAATGTTCACAAAAGTTAGCCAAACGAGATTTAGAGCGAGTGATTCTCCCGGTTTGAATGTCGTTGTAGATTTGCTCGACGGGATGGTCTCTGGCAACTCTTGCTCTAACTCATGAGAGCTTTTGCTTGGGTCGGGGTGGAACATCTTCTTCATCATCTCCTTCTTCTTCTTGGCCTTCTTCATTGTTGGCATTGTCGTTCTCTTGTCGCGGTGGAGAAGGAGGTTGTTGATGTTCATCTTGGTGTACTTCCTCGTTTTCTTCGTCTTGGTGTGTCCCACTTGTAGATGCTTCTGTATCAACTCTTGGTTCACCTTGTCGTGAGGTAGAAGCTTCCACCTGGACGAACGAGGTACTCTTCTTTACCTCCGTTGGACGAATCTTGCCAATAGATGATACGTCTCCAACGTATCTATAATTTATGAAGTATTCATGCTATTATATTATCCATCTTAGATGTTTTATATGCATTTATATGCTATTTTATATGATTTTGGGACTAACCTATTAACCTAGAGCCCGATGCGGTTTACATTTTTCCTTGTTTTTGAGTTCTGAGAAAAGGAATACCAAGCGGAGTCAATTGGCGTGCCAATTTTGATGATTTTATGGACCAAAAAGCCCTGGAGTAAAAGAGTTGGGCGAGAAGAGTCGGGGCTGTCCACGAGGGTGGGGCGCCCACCCAGCGTGGGCCCCTATCTCGTGGATGACTGGAGACCCCACGGCGTGAAAGCGATGCCAAAATTCCTATAAATCAGACCCCCGAAAATAACCTAGATCGAGAAGTTCCGCGCGCCGCAAACCTCTGTAGTACGATAAATCAATCTAGGCCCTCTCGCACCACCTGGAGAGGCTATGATCCTGAGAGGCCATGGAGGAGGATCCGGAGGGAGCCATTGAGGAGTCTGGATTGGGGGTGTCAGAATAGCCGAACTATCACCGTTGGCGGACTCCTAGACCATGAAGATACAAGATTGAAGACTTACGTCCGTGTCAGGATGGGACTTTACTTGGCGTGGAAGGCAAGCTTGGCGTCGGACTGCACTGTGTAACCGACTACGTGTAACCCTAACCCTATCCGGTGTCTATATAATCTGGAGGGTTTTTAGTCCGTGGGGCGAACAACAATCATACCATAGGCTAGCTTCTAGGGTTTAGCCTCTCGATCTCGTGGTAGATCTACTCTTGTACTACCCATATCATCAATATTAATCAAGCGGGGAGTAGGGTATTACCTCCATCGAGAGGCCCGAACACAGGTAAAAACATCGTCGTCCCTTGTCTCCTGTTACCATCCGCCTAGAGCGCCGCAGTTCGGGACCCCCTACGAGATCCGCGGTTTGACACCGACATTGGTGCTTTCATTGAGAGTTCCTCTGTGCCATCGCCGTCGGGAAGGATGCCTCATCCGTCTTTAAAAGGCGATACTATCGCCAAAGGCCTTGGCCACTGGTGGAACTCTTGACTAGGTGGTTTTCTTATGACCGCCGATTAAATACACCAGAAGCGATGACTTCTCGAGTCATCGAAACCAATCTTCACGTTAATTGAACTTGCCGAGCAGTTAGATCGATCGAGCTCTCCCTCGTAAGCGAGCTCTTGGATGCATCGCCCCCTGAGGAGTGCGCATACAGACTACGACGGATCGGGACCTAAAATCGATCGAGAGAGATCAACTCTCCCGGGCTACCCATCATGTTTGCTTTGTGATAGAGGAGCAATCTGACGATTCTTCTTCTATATTAAGGACTAGCTACATCCGGATTCCCGATCCCTCCATGCGGATTCACATAGGGGCGGATGTCGATCAAGCCACGAACTTAAAGTCGGTGGCGGGTTGGATTCAACTTTGGATAGTATTCAAAATCCAAACTTCCAAGTTCGGAAGCTTCTACCCCTGAGTCTTAATTTTGACGGGGTTCGGATCTAATTCCACCGCCCACCCAAACATTAGCGATCTATCCGAATTGGCAGAGCCGCTGAAGCGATTACATCATTCTTGGGCAGATTCCTCCACGGTTATGGGCGGGATAAAGGAATTGCCGAGAGGAGGGCGCAATCTCACTTTTGCAATAATTGCACGGACAACAGGAATCCTAAGCGCCATAAGTCGTCATTGAAATTACACGCTTTGCTGACTTGGTGACCATAGTACAAAAGTACTCTTGTGTGAAGGAAATATGCCTAGAGGCAATAATAAAGTTATTATTTATTTCCTTATATCATGATAAATGTTTATTATTCATGCTAGAATTGTATTAACCGGAAACATAATACATGTGTGAATACATAGACAAAGCAGATAGTCACTAGTATGCCTCTACTAGACTAGCTCATTAATCAAAGATGGTTATGTTTCCTAACCATAGACATGTGTTGTCATTTGATTAATGGGATCACCTCATTAGGAGAATGATGTGATTGACATGACCCATTCCGTTAGCTTAGCACTTGATCGTTTAGTATATTGCTATTGCTTTCTTCATGACCTATACATGTTCCTGTAACTATGAGATTATGCAACTCCGTTTGGGAGGAACACTTGGGTACTACCAAGCGTCTGGCATGGCGGGTGATTATAAAGGAGTACTACTGGTGTCTCCAAAAGGTACATGTTGGGTTGGCGTATTTGAGATTAGGTTTTGTCACTCCGATTGTGGAGAGGTATCTCTGGGCCTTCGGTAATACACATCACATAAGCCTTGCAAGCATTGCAACTAATGAGTTAGTTGTGAGATGATGTATTACTGAAGCGAGTAAAGAGACTTCACGCGTAGCGAGATTGAACTAGGTATTGGATCCGAAGCGATCGAATCTCGGGTAAGTAACTATCCGATGACAAAGGAACAACGTATGTTGTTATGCGGTTTGACCGATAAAGATCTTCATAGAATATGTAGGAATCAATATGGGCATCGAGGTTCCGCTATTGGTTATTGACGAGAATGGTTCTAGGTCATGTCTACATAGTTCTCGAACCCGTAGGTCCATTGCGCAACGTTCGATGACGGTCTATTATGAGTTTATAAGTTTTGATGTCTGAAGGTTGTTGGGTCGGATGTGATCACGGACATGGCGAGGAGTTTGAAATGGTCGAGACATAAAGATTGATATATTGGAAGCCTATGTTTGGACTTGGAAGGGTTAGGATGAAAGCAGTTTTCTGGGGAACAGGGGTTACGGAACCCCACAGGGGGGTTCAATGGGCCTTGATGGGCCATAGGGAGAGAGGAAGGGCGGCCAGGGCAGGCGCGTGCCCCTCCTCTGGTCGAATAGGACAAGAGAGGCTCCCTCTTCCCCTCCCAATCTATTCCAACTAGGAAGGGGAGTCCTACTCCGGTGGGAGTAGGACTCCTCGGCAGCGCCCCTAGAGTGGCCGCCCCCTGCTCCTTTATATACGAGGCAGGGGGCACCCATAACACACAAGTTGATCTCGTGATCGTTCCTTAGCCGTGTGCGGTGCCCCCTCCACCATATTCCACTTCGGTCATATCGTCAGCGGAGCTTAAGTGAAACCTACTTGCCGATGAAGTCATATCGTCGCGGAGCTTAAGTGAAGCCTGCGTCGGTGGAGCATCATCATCGTCCTGCCGCCCGTCGTCTTGTGGAACTCATCCGACGCTTTCTTTGGATCGGGCCGGGGATCGTCATCGAGCTGAGCGTGTCGCAGAACTTCGGAGGTGCGTCGTTCGGTGCTTGGATCGGTCGGATCGTGAAGGCGTGCGACTACATCAGCAGCGTTGTTATAACGCTTCCGCTTTCGGTCTCGAGTGCGTTAGACGGACCTCTCCCCTCTCGTTGCTATGCCATCACCATGGTCTTGCGTGTGCGTAGGATTTTTTGAAATTACTCGTTCTATGATGGTATCGAGCACGGTTTTATCGTTGATGTCATATGCTGCTGAGTAGAACACAAGTGAGTTGTGATGGGTAGCGTAGTAATTTCAAAAATTTCCTCTGAACCGCCAAGACCATGGTGATGGCATTAGCGAGAGGAGAGTGTCCGTCCGTACACCTCGTGAAACCCGGCGATGGGTTGCAACCGTTATTGCTGCGATGATGTGGTCGTCTGGCGGCGCAACAATATTTGACCATTGCAGGGCTTCGCCTAGACCGGCAATATGGCCGAGGTGGAATATGGTGGAGGACACTGGCAAACGATCAAACTTGTGTGTTCTAGGGCCCCCCCCTATATATAAGGAGCAGGGGAGGGCGGCCTTGCCCTTGAGGCGCACCAAGGGAGAGTCCTCCTCCTAGTAGGGTAGGACTCCTTTCCTAGTCCTACTAGGAAGAGGGAAGGGGAAGGAAGAGGGAGAGGGAGAGGGAAGGGGCTGCGCCCCCTCCTAATCAATTCGGACTCCCCATGGAGGCGCACCACCTCACAGTGCAGCCCTCTCTCTCCCTCTTGGCCCAATAAGGCCCTAACTTCCCGGGGGTTCGGTAACCCCTCCGGCACTCCATTTTCTCCGGAAACTTCGGAACCTTTCGGTGTCGAATATAACCATCAATATATCAATCTTTATGTCTCGACCATTTGAGACTCCTCGTCATGTCGTGATCACATCCGGGACTCCGAACTCCTTGGTACATCAAAATACATAAACTCATAATAAGCGTCATTGAAACCTTAAGCGTGCGGACCCTACGGTTCGAGAACTATGTAGACATGACCTAGAACTATTCGGTGATAACCAATAGCGGAACCTGGATGCTCATATTGGTTCCTACATATTCTCTGAAGATCTTTATCGGTCAAACCGCATAACAACATCGTTGTTCCCTTTGTCATCGGTATGTTACTTTCCGAGATTGATCGTCGGTATCCAATACCTAGTTTAATCTCGTTCTGCGGAAAGTCTCTTTACTCGTTCGTAATACATCATCTCACAACTAACTCTTTAGTTGCAATGCTACAAGGCTTATGTGATGTGTATTACGAGAAGGCCTAGAATACCTCTCCGACAATCGGAGTGACAAAACCTAATCTCAATCGTAACCCAACAAGTACCTTTGGAGACACCTGTAGTACTCCTTTATAATCACCCGATTCGTTGTGACGTTTGGTAGTACAAAGTGTTCCTCCGATAGCAGGAGTTGCATAATCTCATAGTTACAGGAACATGTATGGGTCATGAAAAGCATTAACATACTAAGCGATCAAGTGTTAAGCTAGAATGGGTCATGTCAATCAGATCATTCAACTAATGATGTGACCTTGTTAATCAAATAACAACTCCTTGTTCATGGTTAGGAAACATAACCATCTTTGATTAACAAGCTAGTCAAGTAGAGGCATACTAGTGACATCTTGTTTGTCTATATATTCACACATGTATGTTTCGGTTAATACAATTCTAGCATGAATAATAAACATTTATCATGATATAAGAAATAAATAATAACTTTATTATTGCCTCTAGGGCATATTTCCTTGATCTCCACTTGCACTAGAGTCAATAATCTAGATTACAAAGTAATGATCCTTACACCCATGGAGTCTTGGTGCTGATCATGTTTTGCTCGTGGAAGAGAAGCTTAGTCAGTGGAATTACGCAACATTCAGATCCGTATGTATTTTGCAAATCTCTATGTCTCCCACTTGGACTTGGTCCGAATGGAATTGAGCGTCTCTTGATGTGCTTGGTCCTCTTGTGAAATCTGGATTCCTTTGCCAAGGCAATTGCACAGTATTATCAGAAGATCTTCATCGGTCCCGATGCACTAGGTATGACACCTAGATCGAAATGAACTCTTTCATCCAGACTCCTTCATTTCTGCTTCGAAGCAGCTATGTACTCCGCTTCACATGTAGATCCCATACGGCGCTTTGTTTAGAACTGCAACCAGCGGCTCCACCGTTTAATAAAAACACGTATCCGGTTTGCGATTTAGAATCGTCGGGATCGGTGTCAACTTACATCGGCGTAACCATTTCGACTAGCTCTTTGTCACCTCCATATCGAGAAACATATCCTTAGTCCTTTTCGGTATTTCGGGATGTTCTTGACGCTGTCGATGATCCACTCTGGATTACTTTGGTACCTTCTGCCAAGCTTACAGCTAAGCATCGTCAGTGCGGTACACAGACATTGCATACATGATAGAGCCTATGGCTGAAGCATAGGAACATCTTTCATTTTCTCTCTATCTTCTGCTGTGGTGGGGCATTGAGTCGACTCAATCTTACACCTTTAACACGGGTAAAAACCTTTCTTTGCACGATCCATTTTGAACTTTTCAAAACTTTATCAAGGTATGTGCTTTGTGAAAGTCAATCAAGCGTCTTGATCTATCTCTATAGATCTTGATGCCCAATATGTAACTTCACGAGGTCTTTCATTGAAAAACTTTTATTCAAGTATCCTTTTATGCTATCCGAAATTCTATATCATTTCCAATCAATAATATGTCATCCACATATAATATTAGAAATGCTCTGAGCTCCACTCACTTTCTTGTAAATGAGGCTTCTCCAAAAGTGTACAAACCCATATGCTTTGATCACACTATCAAGCGTTTATTCAACTCGAGAGGCTTGCACAGGACCATAAATTGATCGTTGGAGCTTGCACTTTGTTAGCACCTTTTGGATCGACAAAACCTTCGGTTGCATCATATACAACTCTTCTTCTAGAAATCCATTCAAGAATGCAGTTTTACATCCATTTGCCAAATTTCATAATCATAAAATCGGCAATTGCTAACATGATTGAGACGGACTTAAGCATCGCTTCTGGGTGAAAAGTCTCATCGTAGTCAACCCCTTGAACTTGTCGAAAACCTTTTGCAACAAGTCGAGCTTTGTAAGCAGTTACATTACCATCGGCGTCGGTCTTCTTCTTAAAATCCATTTATTCTCAATAGCTTGCCGATCATCGGGCAAGTCTACCAAAATCCATACTTTGTTCTCATACATGGATCCCATCTCAGATTTCATGGCTTCAAGCCATTTTGCGAATCTGGGCTCACCATCGCTTCTTCATAGTTCGTAGGTTCATCATGATCTAGTAGCATGACTTCGAATAGGATTACCGTACCACTCACAGTGCGGATTTTGTTCTGGTTGATCTCTGAGTTCGGTGACAACTTGATCTGAAGTTTCATGATCTTCATCATTATCTTCCTCACTAAGCTGGTGTAGGTGTTCTGAAACTGATTTACGTGACGAACTACTTTCAATAAGGGGCTGGTACTATTACCTCATCAAGTTCCACTTTCCTCCACTCACTTCTTTGAGAGAAACTCCTTCTCTAGAAAGGATCCATTTTAACAACGAATGTCTTGCCTTGGATCTGTGATAGAAGGTGTACCCAATTGTCTCCTTTGGGTATCCTATGAAGACACATTTCTCGATTTGGGTTCAAGCTTATCGGGTTGAAGTTTCTTCACATAAGCATCGCAACCCCAAACTTTCGAAAGCGACAACTTTGGTTTCTTGCTAAACCATAGTTCATAAGGCGTCGTCTCAGCAGTTTTGGCGGTGTCCTATTTAAGCGTGAATCGGCCGTCTCAAGAGCATAACCCCAAAATGATAGCGGTAAATCATGAGAGACATCATAGATCGCACCATATCCGATGAAAGTGCGATTCTGACGTTCGGACACACCATTGCTGTTGTGGTGTTCGGGTGGCGTGATTCTTGAAACTATTCGCTTTGTTTCAAATGTAGACCAAACTCGTAACTCAAATATTCGCCTCCACGATCAGATCGTAGAAACTTTATTTTCTTATTACGATGATTTTCAACTTCACTCTGAAATTCTTTGAACTTTTCAAATGTTTAGGACTTATGTTTCATTAAGTAGATATACCCATATCTGCTCAAATCATCTGTGAAGGTGAGAAAATAACGATATCATACGAGCTTCAACATTCATTGGACCACATACATCTGTATGTATGATTTCCAATAAATCTGTTGCTCTCTCCATAGTACGGAGAGCGGGGTTTTAGTCATCTTGCCCATGAGGCACGGTTACTTAAGTGCCAAGTGATTCATAATCAAGTGACTCCAAAGTCCATCGACATGGAGTTTCTTCATGCGTTTTACACCGATATGACCTAAGCGGCGATGCCACAAATAAGTTGCACTATCATTATCAACTCTGCATCTTTTGGTTTCAACATTATGAATATGTGTATCACTACTATGAGATTCATTAAAATAGACCACTCTTCAAGGGTGCATGACCATAAAAGATATTATTCATATAAATAGAACAACCATTATTCTCGATTTAAATGAATAACCGTCTACGCATCAAACAAGATCCAGATATAATGTTCATGCTCAGCGGCGGCACCAAATAACAATTATTCAGGTCTAAAACTAATCCGAAGGTAGATGTAGAGGTAGCGTGCCATTGCGATCACATCGACTTTGGAACCGTTTCCCAGCATCGTCACCTCGTCCTTTGCGGTGTTAAGCAATCCGTAGTTCTGTTTGAGTTGCAAATATTAGCAGAACCGATATCAAATACCGGTACTCTGCGAGCTCTAGTAAGGTACACATCAATAACAAGTATATCACATATACCTTTGTTCACTTTGCCATCCTTCTTATCCGCCAAATACTTGGGGCAGTTCGCTTCGATGACCGATCGCTTGCGGTGAAGCACTCGATTTCAGGCTTAGGTCGGACTTGGGTTTCTTCTCTGATCGACAACTTGTTTGCTGTTCTTCTTGAAGTTCCTTCTTCTTCCCTTTGCCTTTCTTCTTGAAACTAGTGGTCTTATTGACCATCAACACTTGATGCTCCTTTTGATTTCTACCTCCGCAGCTTTTAGCATTGCGAATAGCTCGAGCATAGTCTTTACTAACCCTTGCATATTATAGTTCATCACGAAGCCTTTGTAGCTTGGTGGCGGTGATTGAAGAATTACATCAATGACACAATCATCGGAAGATTAACTCCAGTTGATTCAAGTGATTGTAATACCCGGACATTTTGAGTATGTGCTCCTTGCAGAACTATTCTCCTCCATCTTGCAGCTATAGAACTTATTGGAACTTCATATCTCTCAATCCGGGCATTACATTGAAATATCAACTTCAACTCTGGAACATCTCATATGCTCCATGACGTTCAAAGCGTCGTTGAAGACCGGTTCTAAGCCGTAAAGCATGGCTGCTTGAACTATAGAGTAGTCATCAGCTCTGCTTTGCGGGCGTTCACAACCACGGCTCGGCATCTGCAACAGGCTGTCACCAGCGGATGCTTCGGGGCGTAACTTTTACGTGCAGCAATGAGGATTATCCTCGAGTTACGGACCCATCCGTGTAATTGCTACCATCATCTTTCAACTTTGCTTTCTCAAGAGCGCATTAAAATTCAACGGAACAACGACACGAGCCATCTATCTACAGATAAACATAGACAAGCAAAATACTATCGGTACTAAGTTCATGATAAATTTAAGTTCAATTAATCATATTACTAAGAACTCCCACTTAGCAGACATCTCTCTAGTTATCTAAGTGATCACGTGATCCAAATCAACTAAACCATAACCGATCATCACATGAGATGGAGTAGTTTTCAATGGTGAACATCTTATGTTGATCATATCTGCTATATGATTCACGTTCGACCTTTCGGTCTCCGTGTTAGAGGCCATATCTGTATATGCTAGGCTCGTCAAGTATAACCTGAGTATTACTGCGTGTGCAAAACTGGCTTGCACCCGTTGTAGATGGACGTGAGAGCTTATCACCCGATCATCACGTGGTGTCTCGACACGACGAACTTTGCAGCAGTGCATACTCGGGGAGAACACTACTTGATAATTTTTAGTGAGAGATCATCTTATAATGCTACCGTCAATCAAAGCAAGATAAGATGCATAAAGGATAAACATCACATGCAATCAATATAAGTGATATGATATGGCCATCATCATCTTGTGCTTGTGATCTCCATCTCGAAAGCACCGTCATGATCACCATAAATCACCGGTAGCGACACCTTGATCTCCATCGTAGCATCGTTGTCGTCTAGCCAACTATTGCTTCTCGACTATCGCTACCGCTTAGTGATAAAGTAAAGCAATTACATAGCGTTGCATTTCATACAATAAGCGACAACCATATGGCTCCTGCGATTGCCGATAACTTGGTTACAAAACATGATCATCTCATACAATAAAATATAGCATCACGTCTTGACCATATCACATCACAACATGCCTGCAAAAACAAGTTAGGCGTCCTCTACTTTGTTGTTGCAAGTTTTGCGTGGCTGCTTTACGGGCTGAGCAAGAACCGTTCTTACCTCGCATCAAAACCACAGCGATACTTCGTCAAATAGACTCCGTTTTAACCTTCTCAAGGACGGGCGTATGCCTTTTCAGTTCAACTAAAGTGAGAGAGCAGAGACACCGCCGGTCACCTTTAAGCAGCGAGTGCTCCAGCGGTGAAACCAGGTCTCGCGTAAGCGTCTGGCGTAATGTCGGTCGGGCGCTTCATCTCACAATACCGCTGAACCAAAGTATGACATCTTTGGTAGGTAGTATGACTTATCGCCCACAACTCACTTGTGTTCTACTCGTGCATATGACATCAGCGCATAAAACCAGGCTCGGATGCCCGCGTTGGGTAGCGTAGTAATTTCAAAAATTTTCCTCACGAATCGCAAGACCATGGTGATGGCATAGCAGCGAGAGGGGAAGTGTCGTCCACGTACCCTCGTGAACGAAAGCGGGCGTTATATTACTTAGCGGTTGATGTAGTAAATGCGTCTTCACGATCCGACCGATCCAAGCACCGTTACTCCGGCACCTCAGAGTTCTTGGCACCACGTTCAGCTCGATGGCGATCCCGGGCTCCGATCCGCAAAGCGTCGGGAAGGAGTTCGTCGACCTGACGGCGTGGTGGCGATCTTGATGTTCTACCGTCGCGGAGGCCGCCTTACACCGCTACAATATGACGAGGTGGAATATGGTGGAGGGGCACGCTTTGCGGCTAAGAGCGATCACGAAGATCAACTTGTGTGTTCTAGGGTGCCCCCCTGCCCCGTATATAAAGGAGCAAGGGGAGGGCGGCCCAGCCTTGGGCGCACCAAGGGAGGGAGTCCTCCTCCTAGTAGGAGTAGGACTCCCTTTCCTAATCCTACTAGGAAGAGGAAGGGGAAGGAAGAGAGGGAGAGGGAGAGGGAAGGGGCTGCGCCCCTCCTAGTCAGTCCGGACTCCCCATGGAGGCGCACCACCTCCTGGTGCAGCCTCTCTCTCCCTCTTGGCCCAATAAGGCCCATAACTTCCGGGGGTTCGGTAACCCCTCCGGCACTCGGTTTTCTCCGGAAACTTAGGAACCTTTCGGTGTCGAATATAACCATCAATATATCAATCTTTATGTCTCGACCATTTGAGACTCCTCGTCATGTCGTGATCACATCCGGGACTCCGAACTCCTTGGTACATCAAAATACATAAACTCATAATAGCCGTCATTTGAAACCTTAAGCGTGCGGACCCTACGGTTCGAGAACTATAGACATGACCTAGAACTTATTCTCGGTCAATAACCAATAAGCGGAACCTGGATGCTCATATTGGTTCCTACATATTCTCTGAAGATCTTTATCGGTCAAACCGCATAACAACATCGTTGTTCCCTTTGTCATCGGTATGTTACTTTCCGAGATTCGATCGTCGGTATCCAATACCTAGTTTAATCTAGTTCGGGAAAGTCTCTTTACTCGTTCCGTAATACATCATCTCACAACTAACTCTTTAGTTGCAATGCTTACAAGGCTTATGTGATGTGTATTACCGAGAAAACCTAGAATACCTCTCAGACAATCGGAGTGACAAAACCTAATCTCGAAATCGCCAACCCAACAAGTACCTTTGGAGACACATGTAGTACTCCTTTATAATCACCCGATTCGTTGTGACGTTTGGTAGTACCAAAGTGTTCCTCGATGGCAGGAGTTGCATAATCTCATAGTTACAGGAACATGTATGGGTCATGAAAAGCATTAACATACTAAGCGATCAAGTGTTAAGCTAACGGAATGGGTCATGTCAATCAGATCATTCAACTAATGATGTGACCTTGTTAATCAAATAACAACTCCTTGTTCATGGTTAGGAAACATAACCATCTTTGATTAACAAGCTAGTCAAATAGAGGCATACTAGTGACATCTTGTTTGTCTATATATTCACACATGTATTATGTTTCGGTTAATACAATTCTAGCATGAATAATAAACATTTATCATGATATAAGAAATAAATAATAACTTTATTATTGCCTCTAGGGCATATTTCCTTCAAGTTGTGGGCGATATAAGTCATCTTTGCTTACCCGGCATGTCATACTTTGGTTCCAGTGGTATTGTGAGATGAAAGCGGCCGGACCGACATTCTTAGCGTCACGCTTCTGGCGAGACTAGTTTCACCGCTCCAGAGCACTCGTTGCTTAAAGGTGGCCGTGGGGTGTACATCTCTCACTTTAGTTGAACAGGGGTGTGGCTATGCCGGTCCTTGCGAAGGTTAAAACAACACCAACTTGACAAACTATCGTTGTGGTTTTGATGCGTGGTAAACGGTTCTTGCTCAGCCCGTAGCAACCACGTAAAACTTGCAACAACAAAGTAGAGGGCGTCTAACTTGTTTTTGCGGGGCATGTTGATGATGTGATGTGGTCAGGCGTGATGCTATATTTTATTGTATGAGATGATCATGTTTTGTAACGAGTTATACGTTGGCAAGCGAACCATATGGTTGTCGCTTTATTGTATGAAATGCAAAAAGCCATGTAGTTGCTTTACTTTATCACTAAGCGATGGCGATAGTCATAGAAGCAATAGTTGGCGAGGCGACAGCGATGCTCGATGGAGATCAAAGTGTCGCGCCCGGTGACGATGGTGATCATGGCGGTGCTTGGCGATGGAATCACAAGCACAAGATGATGATGACCATATCATATCACTTATATTGATTGCATGTGATGTTTATCCTTTATGCATCTTATTTTGCTTTGATTGGCGGTAGCATTATAAGATGATCTCTCACTAAAATTATCAAGAAGTGTTCTCCTGGTATGCACCGTTGCGAAAGTTCTTCGTCTTTGAGACACCGCGTGATGATCGGGTGTGATAGGCTCTCGTTCAAATACAGCGGGTGCAAAGTGGATCCCTCAAAATATAAGGACAAGGATTGGCTCAAGCTCAAAAGCTCAAGACTCTTCATTTTATATTTTAGTGATCCAAGATCACATTGAGTCTATAGGAAAAGCCAATACTATCAAGGAGGGATGAGGTGTTGTCTTAATGAGCCTCTTGCTTCATGTGCTAGTGATATGCTCCAAAACCCTCAGCTACTTTCTCACAATCCACAAATGACCTAAACCTAAAGCAAATCGGTCACCAGATTCTTTCCTACCAGCGCCACCGATTTCAAATGTCATAGCCACTGCCACAAACCCTAGGCAAATCGGTCCTACCGATAGGGATCTCGTCTCACGAGATGGGATTATAATCTCTGTTTTCCCTTCGTAGCGTTTGGTCTAACAAAGTGATGATCGGTCCCAAGAGATTGCAATGTAAACTCTCTGTTTCCTTTTGTAACATTTCGTTCTCACCGAAAGAAACCATCGGTCCCACCGAGTTTACGACCAACTCTCTGGAAGCTTATTACAAAATCGGTCTCACCAGTTTGTATGTCAGTCTTCCGAGATTACGTTATGCCCTAACCCTAACCAGAATCGGTCTCACCGAGTATGTCGGTCCGAAAATCACTAACAGTCACTAGGTTTACTAAATCGGTCCGACCAGGTCTGTTGAATCGGTCCCACCGAGTTTGGTAAATTGTGTGTATAGAGTTAGATTTTGTGTGGAGGCTATATACCCTCCACCTCCTCTTCATTAGTGGAAGCCATCGAGACTAAACCTACACTTCCAACTTACCATTTAGAGAAAGAACTACCTACTCATGTGTTGAGGCCAAGATATTCCATTCCTACCATATGAATCTTGATCTCTAGCCTTCCCCAAGTTGCTTTCCACCAAATCCTCTTCCACCAGATCCAAATCCTATGAGAGAGAGTTGAGTGTTGGGAGACTATCATTTGAAGCACAAGAGCAAGGAGTTCATCATCAACACACCATTTGTTACTTCTTGGAAGTGGTGTCTCCTAGATTGGCTAGGTGTCACTTGGGAGCCTCAAGCAAGATTGTGGAGTTGAACCAAGGAGTTTGTAAGGGCAAGGAGATGCCTACCGTGAAGATCTACCGCTAGTGAGGCAAGTCCTTCGTGGGCGCGGCCATGGTGGGATAGACAAGGTTGCTTCCGTGGACCCTTTGTGGGTGGAGCCCTCCGTGGACTCGCGCAACGTTACCCTTTGGGTTGAAGTCTCCATCAACGTGGAGTCGATAGCACCACCTATCGGAACCCATAAAAACATCCGTGTCTCCAATTGCGTTTGAATCCTCAAACCCTTCCTTTACTTTCTTGCAAGTTGCATGCTTTAATTCCGCTGCCTATATACTCTTTGCATGCTTGCTTGATTGTGTGATGATTGCTTGACTTGTCATAAGATAGCTAAAATCATCAAACTCTAAAATTGGGAAAAGGTTAAGTTTTTAATTGGTCAAGTAGTCTAATCACCCCCTCTAGACATACTTAAAGGTCCTACAATTTGGTTGAATGAAAGCAACGGTCAGTGTGACCCGAGTTCATCACAGAGAAGCCTTGTCACCTCAGCCACTGGCAAATAAGATCTCACAAAATCTGCGAAATTAAATGAGAATTTGCGGAGGATTGGATGCGAGTCGAGAAAACAAAGAAAATCTAGATGAAGTTTTTTTATAAAGGAGAATAAGTATGCAAAGTGGAAAATGCAAGTTTCAAAGGAACACTAGAGAACTTCATCTAGAATGAGGCATTGACAAAGTCACTATGTTAGAAATATATTGACTAAGGAGTCAAGTGAGAACCTTGATCATAAGTCATACTCATCGTTAAGCTCAAAATGGGGTTACCATTTTTGCTTTAAGCATTTGATGTATTCACATCTTGTTGAGCTGCTTTGACCCATATCTTGGGGTAGCTTCTCTAAGATGGAATGACATACCTTGGGTGGTGTTGATCTTGATCATGTAGTTGAACTTGTGCGGGATGCTCAAGGTTGATGTAGCTCATCAAGAGTTGGGAGCACCACTTGTAATTTGAGTTCATCTCCTACATGGGTTAGTCTTGCAAGGAATAACACTTGTGTATACAAAATGACAATCATGAAACTTGATACCAAATGAAATTTGATATATAGAATTTAAAGGATATGTTGAAGGATTTCGTGCTTCCTTGTCATCAACCACCGTATTCACGGCGACTTGGTGATGTAGAGATTGCTCAAGATGTGAGTGAGTTGCAATCTCATGGATTTAGATTCATCCAAGTACCTACAAGGGCTAGATGTCATGCAAGGGTGCAAATATATCCAAGACATATGAATAGCATCATGAAGGAAATATCAAGGATTAGTCATAGGCTCATGCCTTGCATGTATCCAAATGGAGTTCCCACTCCAAGTTTGAAGCATCAATGATGTTCAATTCTCCTCTCAGCCGGCAAAAGATTTTCTCATCAAGCGGTTTGGTGAATATATCCACCAATTGCTTATCGGTACGAACATGCTTAAGATCAATATCCCCTTTAGCAACATGATCTCGAATGAAATGATGACGAACTTCAATATGCTTAGTCCAGGAATGTTGCACGGGATTATGAGCAATCTTAGTGGCACTTTCATTGTCACAAATCAAAGGAACATGTTTCACATATATCCCATAATCTTTAAGAGTTTGGGTCATCCAAAGTAATTGAGCACAACATGAACAAGCGGTAATGTATTCCTTGGTGGTGGATAAGGATCTAGAGTTTTGTTTCTTGGAAGACCAAGACACAAGAGATCTACCAAGAAATTGACAAGTACCAAGTGGACTTTCTATCAACCTTGTCTCCGGCATAGTCCGAGTCGGAATAGCCAACAAGATCAAAGAGGACCTCTTAGGATACCAAATGCCAAAGTTTGGTGTATGTATTAAGTATCTCACTATCCTTTTTCAGCCTTAAGATGACATTCTTTGGGGCGTGATGCGTGCACATGCACGCTTAGCATAATATCGGGACGAGAGCACATAGATATAACAATGATCCAATCATAAGCGATAAACCTTTTGGTCAACTGGTTTACCATCCTTAGTCAAGTCAAGATGTCCACTAGTAGGCATGGGATTTTTCATACCTTTGCTTTCTTGCATGTTGAACTTCTTGAATAAGTCCTTGGTGTACTGTTTGAGAAGCAGAGGTGCCTTTCTTAGTTTGCTTGATTTGCAAACCAAGAAAGAACTTGAGTTCACTCATCATAGACATCTCAAACTTCTTTGACATTAGCTTTCCAAACTTTTCACTAAAATGAGGGTTAGTTGAACCAAATATGATATCATCAACATAAATTTGGCACACAAATAATTCACCATTAACCCTTTTTGTGAAAAGAGTAGAATCTATCTTTCAATCTCAAAGCCTTTTCAATAAGGAACTTGGTCAACCATTTATACCATGCTCTAGGAGCTTGCTTAAGACCATAAAGGGCTTTGTGAAGTTTGTAAACATGATCGGGTTTCTTAGGATTTACAAAGGGTTGTTTAACATAAACTTCCTCCTCAATTTCACCATTTAGAAAAGCACTTTTAATGTCCATTTGGTATAAAGTGATATCATGGTGATTAGCATAGGCAAGTAAGATCGGATGGACTCAAGTCTAGCGATGGCATATGTCTCCCGTAGTCCATACCTTCGACTTGAGTGTAGCCTTGGGCGCTAGGCGTGATTTGTTGTGGATGACTTGACCATATTCATCTTGCTTGTTGAGAAACACCCATTTGGTACCAATGATGTTGTGGTTGTTGTCGAACTTCGACCAATGTCCATACTTGATTTCTCAAAGTTGTGTAGCTCTTCATGCATGGCATTTATCAAGATCTATAGAGATAGATCAAGGCGCAATTGGACTTTCAAAGCACATACCTTGATAAAGTTTTGAAAAAGTTCAAAATGGATCGGCAAAAAGGTTTTTACCGTAACAAGGTGTAAGATTGAGTAGGACTCAATGCGACCACAAGGAAGATAGAGAAAAATGAAAGATGTTCCTATGCTTCCATAGGCTCTATCATGTATGCAATCTTGTGCGGACCGGCGTTTTAGCGATGCTTGGCAGGAAGGTACCAAATAATCAGGTGGATCACTGGACATCGGTCAAGAACATCTGAAATACCGAAAAGGACTAAGGATATGTTTCCGTATATGGGTGACAAAGAGCTGTCGTAAATGGTTACGTCGATGCAAGCTTTGACCGATCAAGCGATTCTCCAAACCGGATCGTGTTTTTATTAAGCGGTGGAAAGTGGTTGGTGGATTCAAAAAAGCGTCTGGCGGGATCTACATGTGAAGCGGGTACATAGCTGCCGGAAGCAGCAAAGAAACGGATGAAAGGTTCATTTCCGATCTAGGTGTCATACCTAGTGCATCGGGACCAATGAAGATCTTCGTGACAATCTTGGTGCAATTGCCTTGGCAAAGGAATCCAGATTTCACAAGAGGACCAAGCATATCAAGGCTTCAATTCCATTTGGGACCAAGTCAAGTGGGGAACATAAGATTTGCAAAATACATACGGATCTGAATTTGGGACCTTGACTAAGCCTCTTGAGCAAAACATGATCAGCACCAAGACTCCATGGGTGTTAGAATCATTCTGTGTAATCTAGATTATTGACTCTAGTGCAAGTGGGAAGGGAAGGAAATATGCCCTAGAGGCAATAATAAAGTTATTATTTATTTCCTTATATCATGATAAATGTTTATTATTCATGCTAGAATTGTATTAAGGAAACATAATACATGTGGAATACATAGACAAGGGATAGTCACTAGTATGCCTCTACTAGACTAGCTCATTAATCAAAGATGGTTATGTTTCCTAACCATAGACATGTGTTGTCATTTGATTAATGGGATCACCTCATTAGGAGAATGATGTGATTGACATGACCCATTCCGTTAGCAGCACTTGATGTTTAGTATATTGCTATTGCTTTCTTCATGACCTATACATGTTCAAAACTTGAGATTATCAACTCCGTTTAGGAACACTTTGGTACTACCAACCGCGTAGCGGGTGATTATAAAGGAATACGGGTTCTCCAAAGGTACATGTTGGGTTGGCGTATTTTGAGATTAGGTTTTGTCCTCCGATTTGGAGAGGTATTCTGGGCCTTTCGGTAATACATCACATAAGCCTTGCAAACATTGCAACTAATGAGTTAGTTGTGAGATGATGTATTCGGACGAGTAAAGAGACTTACGGTGAGATTGAACTAGGTATTGGATCAAACGATCGAATCTGGGTAAATAACTCTGATGACAAAGGGAACAAATAATTGTTATCGGTTTGAGATAAAGATCTTGTAGAATATGTAGGAACATTATGGGCATCCGGGTTGCTATTGGTTATTAGAGAATGGTTCTAGGTCATGTCTACAAGTTCTAACCGTGGTCCTTCCCGTTTGATGGCGGTCTATTATGAGTTTATAAGTTTTGATGTACGAAGGTTGTTGGGTCCGGATGTGATCACGGACATGCGGGAGTTTAAATGGTCGAGACATAAAGATTGATATATTGGAAGCCTATGTTTGGACTTGGAAGGGTTGGGATGAAAGCAGGTTTTCTGGGAACAGGGGTTCGGAACCGGGAAGTCAAGGGCCTTGATGGGCCATAGGGAGAAAGAAGGAAGGGCGGCCGGGGCGGGCCCCCCCCCTTGGTCGAATAGGACAAGGAGAGGCCCCCCTTCTTTCCTCCCAATCTATTCCAACTAGGAAGGGAGTCCTACTCGGTGGGAGTAGGACTCCTCGGCCCCCCCTGGTGGGCACCCCCTTGCCCTTTTATCCCGGGGGGGGGGCACCCATGACACCAAGTTGATCGGTCGTTCCTTGCGTGTGCGGTGCCCCCTCCACCATATTCCACTTGGTCATTTTTCGGGGCTTAAAGGGAAGCCTGCCTGAAGTCATATCGTCCGGGCTTAAGGAACCTGGTATGGAGCATCATCATTCCTCCCCGTCGTCTTGGGAACTCATCCGCTTTCTGGATGGGCGGGATCGTCATCGAGCTAGCGTGTGCGGAACTTAGGTGCCGTCGTTGGTGCTTGGATCGGTCGGATCGTGAAGGCGTCGACTACATCAAACGTTTTATAGCGCTTCCTTTCGGTCTCGTGCGTGGGCGGACCTCTCCCCCTCGTTGCTATGCCATCACCATGGTCTTGCGTTGTAAAATTTTTAAATTACTCGTTCCCCAACCTTGTCGATGGAAGTGCTTGGAAAACCAAAGTAAATTTTGGGATAATCCCCGGGAATACATCTAGTCTGAAATAAAAGGGTGCATCATCACCAAGCACTGGATTAAACATCAAAAACAAAAACCCCTAAAAGTGCAGATTACTTGAGGGTTGGCTAAGCGGACCTGCAAAATTCATTAACCGAGGCGCCACTCCAACTCATAGCCTTGAGCATTTTGGATACTAGGGTGGCCAAAAGTGGTGAAGGCTTCTAGCCTCGGAAATCCCAGCCCAGGCAAACCAGTGGTGTGATCTTGAGACTTTG
Source organism: Aegilops longissima (assembly GCA_021605205.1). Classification (NCBI taxonomy): domain Eukaryota; kingdom Viridiplantae; phylum Streptophyta; class Magnoliopsida; order Poales; family Poaceae; genus Aegilops; species Aegilops longissima. Next base: position 26,371 of record JAHIAM010005165.1, read on the forward strand.
CATCAAATAATATCGGGAAGCAGACACTCCAAACCTTGGAAGTCTACCAACTACAACAATGGGTGACCCTTATTACCTTTAATGCATGGAACCCAAATTACGAACAGCCCGAGCACCCGGCACATTGGTCCTCGGTCCAATAGTGGGGAACTTTGCCTTACTAAGGTACTCATGGATGGGGGTAAACCTCATCTGAGGAAACCCTCCGAAAAATGGAAATGGTGGAACCGCATTTGAAGCAACAACCTTTAGAGGAATAATCCTAAAGGGAAGCATGCTGCCAGGAAAAATCCTGCTGGGCGTAGTGTTATTTCATGGGACAATTACGGTCCGAGGAGGTCAATTTCAAGTGGCCCCGTTCAAGAGCGGATATCATGCTTTATTAGAGGCGAGGCATTCACAATTTTCAAGCTATACCCCACTATGGGTACATGAAGCTTAAAATGCGGACCCAATGGAATCATCACTCGCTAGTGATCCGAACATAGCACTCCGGAAAACAAGACAGCCGCACTAGCCCTCGAGGCACTTCTCGAAGCCCTAGCGGAAGCCGAACTCACATGATGGCTCCCACGGTGAGCAGGGCGATTGATACTTGATAAAGATCCAAGTCCACCTCTTTTAAACCAGCGGGAAAAATAGTCAAATTCCAAGTCCACCGCGGACCCACCAAAAGCGGCCTCCATTGGGGCCAATTAAACCCGATGTAGGCGCCGCCTTTCACGAGAATTTCTCCGAAAACTGGACATTTTTGCACACCCCTTGGACATGCCGGGAATCCCGTCTGGCCGAAGCATTAAATATCTAAAAGTTCAAGCCGATCAAACAGGCTCTTGGACTTTTCCGAACCCAAGAGGCAGGCCATGGGAAGGAGCTAGCCAAACTTAAGGCCGGTTCATCGGAGATATAAAACATCGGGGGCTAGCAAATCTGGTGATGGTACCAAAAGGACAAATCCACAGGCGCCTATTGTTGATTTCAAAGACCTTAATAAGGCTTGCCCAAGGATCCCTTCCCCTCCCTCGCATTGATCAAATTATCGATGCTCGCGGAACCACGACTCATTGTGCTTCCTGGTACTCACGCTACCACCAAATCAAGATGGCGGAAGCAGACCAAGCAACAACATCATTCATCACTCCATCGGCCCATTCGCTTCAACACAATGCCCTTGGTAAAGGCCGGCCATAACATATGGGCATGATTGGACATGTCGGCAAACCGAATCGGCAAAACGGTGGAAGCATATGTAGATGGCGTGGTGCGTCAAATCCAAGCATGTCGAAACTCTAGTAGGCGACTTGATGCTCACATTCGACAATCTCGAAAATATGACATTAAGCTCAATCCGGAAAAATGCGTCTTGGCGTTCGGTAGGAAAGCTCTTGGCTTCATTGTGTCGATAGAGGAATTGAAGCAAACCAGCCAAGATCCGAGCTCTGTCACAATTGGATATTCAAAGACCTCAAACAAATACAAAAATTGATTTGGATGCGTGGCGGCTCTAAGCCGCTTTATTTCCCGTTGGGAGAAAATCGTTACCCTTTACCGCCTCTCCGGTTGCCGAACACTTGAGTGGGCGGATGCCTCCTGCGAACTTCGAAGAAATAAAAGCCATATTGGCAACAAATCCGGTCTGGCAGACTAGCGTGGCGAACCAATGCTATTATATATCGCGCAACACATCAAGTTATCGGTAGCGGTGCTCGTCGTCGAGCGAAAGCGGGCGGACACGGTTCCCTCTTCAAAACGGTTTACTATGTGTCCCTTGTCCTAACTCCATGCAAGTCCGGTACCCACATTATTAAAAGATAGCATCGCGGTGTTCATGGCATCCGGAAGCTGCGACACTACTTTCAAGAGTGTTCGATAACGGTAGCCTCGGAGTAGCTCTTACGACATTATAAACAACCGCGATCGGCGGGCGGATTGCTAAATGGGCCATAGAGCTCCTTCCATTTGACATAACCTATAAGCCACGACGAGCTATTAAGTTAGCAGGTTTTGGCCGACTTCATTGGCGAATGGATGAAGCGAACTCCCTAAAATCTGGCGCATACTCAATGGATCATGCACTTTGGCGGCTCCAAAATGTTGGCTGTCACGAAATTTGGCGTTGTCTGGCGTCCCCAACGAGGGACACGAGTCCAATCGTCCTTGAGATAATGTATCGGACTCCAACAACGCGGCGAATCGAGGCCCATACGCGGCCTCCGGATGGCGTCTCCATGGGCATTAAGCGCCTAGAGGTGCTTGGAGGATTGAACCTCGCGATATCTCAAATAAGCGAGGACTTTGATGCCAAAGATCCGAAAATGGCAGCGTACCTGATGCGGTCCTAAAAATATCAACACATTGAAGGGCTCGAATTTCATCATATAGCCGGGATAACAACCGGTGGCGGACGTGTTAGCGCGCCGGTGCAAAAGCGATGCGTCCGTAACATCTTCCTAGAGCGGCTGTTCAAGCCATCCGTACTATGGGAAGAAGTCGGAAATAACAATCCGGACCCAACGCCTTGCGACACGAACACTCGACACGATCGGAGGCTCGCCACCGAGATAACGCCCTCCGCTCACGAAATAATGGCGGTTATCGCCCGTGGGCGGAACCATTCCTAGCCTACCTAACTAGGCAAGAACTCCCGAAGACCAAAATGAGGCTCGCTGCATAATGCAGCGATCCAAAGCCTATAAAGTCCATGAGGAGAGCTCTATAAGAAAAGCACTAGAGTCCTTCAAAGGTGTATCTCCGAAGAGGAAGGCGAAACCTCTGGCTGAAATTCATGCGGATGGGTGGGCACCACCGCAGCCAGAGCCCTTGTAAACAAGGCCTTCCATACATGATTTTATTGGCGCGGCCGAGGCGAATCTTGAAGATTTAGTCCAACGATCGTCGGTTGCTAGCTTTTGCTAACCAAAGCCACATGCCACCCTTCCTCAAACTATACCCATCACTGGCGTTCGGATGCAGGGCTTGTTAGTTGGACCCCTTAAGGGAGGAACCACAAGCAAAAATACCTATTAGTCATGGTGGATAAATTCACCAAATGGATAGAGGCAAAACTGTTAAAGCGGCGAATAGGACCCGACGATAGACTTCATATTGGGGTAGTGCACAGATCAATTGTCCCCATATAGTATCATAATGCGGCACCAACTTCACGGCCGATGAGGTCAAATTATGGTGCAAAAACATGGGCATCAAGCTCGATTCGCCTCGTCTATCACCCTCAAACCAACGGCCAAGTCCGGTGAGCAAGCGGTCTAATCATGGCGGCATTAAACCCGGACTAGTGCGGTCCCTCAAGGAATCTAACACGCCTTTGGGTTGAGAGCTCCACTCCGTACTCACGGGGCTGCGGACCCGCCGAATCGTACTACGGATTCACACCATTTTTTTATGGTGTCACGGTGTAGAGCCGATCTTGCCTGCGACATAATTCATGACTCACCTCGGCGTGCGCATGTATGAAGAAAGAAAGCCGAGCTCGATCGGCGGATAGTTGGACACATTGGAGGAGGAGCGGCGTGGCAAAAGCTCGTTCGCATTTTATCAACAGCAGGCTCGAAGATATCAAAGCAAGGAAATGCGGGCCAAAGCTTACAACGTTGGCGAACTAGTTCTCGCTGCGGACAAGAAAAGGACAAACTCAAGCCCAAATGGGAAGGTCCCTTCATCATCGACCAGGTCGACGCGGAGACATACCGTCTGCGCATCGGATAACCGACTCGAGCGAACCCATGGAGCAGCCCATCTCTGAAGATTCTCGCCTAAGCGCGGACTCCAAGTTCGTCTCCTTCCTCCGTCCACATTTTCTATTTTTGCTGTCTTTTATTTCTCTCCTTCCTCCTCCTTCTTCTTGAAGCCTTTAGAGGCTCGTTTGCGCTTTGTTCGCACATACTTGTGCCGTCAGCGCTCATTATACACAGGGGCTTCTTTAACATAAGCTTATTTATCGGGCTTCATGCCCAACACATTGTCAAACTTCGCATGTACCTTTTATTCACCATTATATGCATCGATATGACTTAAGTTTTGGCCAAAGCTGGGTTGCTGGCTCATGCTTACCCCTCGTTCCCAATTGTTGACTAGGTGGTAAAGGAGCACCTCTGTGATTATTCTTGCCGGGTCGGCGGATGTGTACCTCGAGGGGTGAGCAAGCTAGCATTCTTAAGGGAATATTGGTCGGTGAAGCTGAAAGATGATTTTAAACTATTTATCCATCTGCCCCGGATGATTTTCGCTTTTAGCAGTTTGGACATACACTTTAGGGCATGCCTCCCGCGAAAGAACCCTTAGCGGAACTATTCTCCTGGAAGATGTTTCTTACTATCCATGTAATATAACATAACTAGTTGGGCACTTATGCGATACAACAATAATGACCCCTCGCCTTGTCTCCATGCATGCCCGGTTCTTATATAACGCGAGGTATTCGGACACCTCGGACTATTGGGTCCCGAATTGAGCGAAAAGGTCCGCTATGACAAGCGATCTACAATCCGGCTAGAAGACATTTTCATGTCATATTCAATTACATAGTCAACTTCGACTCATTGTATTCCTCCTCAATGCCATCTAATAGGCTATCTAATTTACAATCTTCTTGGGAATACTTGGCGGCCAATTCTACTTGGCGTACACTAACTTTCTGAGGATCTCCTTCCCATCGGCCCCATAGGTCCGACCTCGGCCATGTGGTTTGGGTCAACCTTACCGTGTCGCGTCTTTACCATGGCCCGAGCCTCCTGGCGCCTTGACGCAGCGATATCTTCCATAGTCGGAGCGGCGTGCTCCTTGAAGCCTCTGCCAGCTCCCCAATGCCTTGAGCGGGGAGATAGATGGCCACAAGGCACAGGCGGCGCCTTTCATCACTGCCGAACTTCGTTAAATGCGGTTAGCGCGATTCGGAAGAAGATCACCCCAAAGCTGGGCATCTCCTCCTCGAAGCGACACTGAGCAAACCTACATACATGTTTATGTTGAGTCGCCTTCCTCGCGAACTCTTTCAAAGTTCGTTCAAGCACTCTTGAAAATGCAGCGGCAAGCCGTCGATTCTCCTTCTGGTCGAGCAGCTGAGCACGAACATCCTTTAGTTCCTCACCCGGTTGGGTGTTGGCATCTTGGAGGTTATTTTTCTCTGCCGCACCCTCGTAGCCGCTCTCGCCGACCTTTAGCTGGCGAGGACTTTGCTTGTCGGATCTAGTCCGGCGCCATCTCAATATTATTGTCAGTTACACACCTGCACTTCATAAACTATTTATCTTTTGAAGCATATATTACGGAGGGGTCTCTGTGGCTCCCCACATGGCGGCTAGTCGACCTCAAGTTGGGCCTTGCATTCTTCAAGCTCTGGGACGATGGGTATTCCTTTTGTAAGATCTGCATAACAAATGATCCTTAAATCAGTTATTCTAACTATTTTAAGTCTCGGGGCTACTAGCATATATAAGCATCAAATTTCCTCACCCGTATGTCCTTTACATCTGCTCCGTAGCTCTGGCTAGACCATCTTGGCGGCAGGAGTGCGCATCTCCAATTGAAGGTATTCAAGGCCTCTTGGGAGAAACATCGTCACGAAGAACTGTCCGTGGCCTTTGTGATTCATGGCGCTCTCCACCTCGGAGTTGGTGGCGGACAATCTGTCGGCATCCTCGCCGGAGGAGCATCCAAGCCTCGCCTCGTGCTCGCCTCCTCGGACCCGGCTTTGGAGCCTGGTGGCGGAGGTTCAATTAGCAACCTCTCGGACTCGGTCGGGGCGCTCTTTCT
>JAHIAM010005166.1:0-39555 GCA_021605205.1 Aegilops longissima
ACGGAGAATCACGGCAACGTGTGCCAACCCCTATGCATAGGTTCATGGGAGGAACCCGCAAGTTGATCACCAAAACATACATCAAGTGAATCACGTGATATCCCATTGTCACCACAGTCATGCTGACAAGACATACATCAACTGTTCCCAAATCTTTAAGGACTCAATCCGATAAAATAACTTCAAAGGAAACTCAATCCATTACAAGAGAAGAGGAGAAGAAACATAAGATCCAACTATAATAGCAAAAGCTCGCTTAATACGTCAAGATCGTGCCAAATCAAGAACACGAGAGCAGAGAGAGAGAGAGAGAGAGAGAGAGAGAGAGATCAAACACATAGCTCTGGTACATACCCTCAGCCCGGTGAACTACTCCCTCCTCGTCATGGAGGCGCCGGGATGATGAAGATGGCCACGGTGAGGTTCCCCCCCTCCGTGGGCGCGGAACAGGGTCCCGATTGGTTTTGGTGGCTCTAGAGGTTTTTGCGGCGGTGGAACTCTCGATCTATCTACGTTGCGGAAGTTTTACGATACGTGAGTATATATGTTGGGGAATGTAGCAGAAATTCAAAATTTTCTCGCATCACCAAGATCAATCTATGGAGATTCTAACAGCGAGGAAGGAGGTGCATCTACATACCCTTGTAGATCGCTAAGCGAGCGTTCATGTGAGCAGGGGTTGATGGAGTCGTGCTCGTCGTGATTCAAATCACGGAGATCCTAGTGCGAGCAGACGGCACCTCCGCGTTCAACACCGTACAGCCGGTGGCGTCTCCCGCCTTGATCCAGCAAGGAGAGGGAGAGGTTGAGAAGACTCCATCCAGCAGCAACACAGCAGGCGTGGTGGTGGTGGAGGGCGTGGCAATCTTGCAGGGCTTGCCAAGCATCACAAGAGGAGGAGGAGGAAGAAGAGGCGGGGCTGCACCAGAGAGATCGAATCGCGTGTTATGGGCAGCCCCTAGGCCTCATATATATAGGGAAGGGGAGGAGGTGCGCCCCTCTGGGGTTCCCACCCCTAGAGGCGGCAGCCTAGATGGGATCAGGGGAGGCGGCCAAGAGGGAGAGAGGGGCGCCCACTAGATGGGCCTTAAGGCCCATCTGGACCTAAGGTTTCCCCTTCCCTCCACTTCCGCCTTGGGCCTTGGTGGGGCGCCCCAGCCCACCTAGGGGCTGGTCCCTCCCACTTGGCCCACGCAGCCTCAGGGCAGGTGGCCCCACTTGGTGGACCCAGGACCCTCCGGTGGTCCGTACTGTCCGATATCACCCGAAACTTTTCGGTGACCAAAACAGGACTTCCATATATAAATCTTTACCTCCGGACCATTCGGAACTCCTCGTGATGTCAGGGATCTCATCAGGACTCGAACAACATTCGATAACCACATACAAGCTTCCTTTATAACCCTAGCGTCGCCGAACCTTAAGTGTGTAGACCCTACGGGTTCGGGAACCATCTGGAACATGACCGTGGCGTTCTCGGTCAATAACCAACAGCGGGATCTGGATACCCATGTTGGCTCCACATGTTCCACGATGATCTCATCGGATGAACCACGATGTCAAGGACTCAATCGATCCGTATACAATTCCCTTTGTCTAGCGGTATTGTACTTGCGAGATTCGATCGTCGGTATCCGATACCTTGTTCAATCTCGTTACAAGCAAGTCTCTTTACTCGTTCCGTAACACATCATCCGTGATCAACCCCTTGGTCACATTGTGCACGATATGATGATGTCCTACCGAGTGGGCCGGAGATACCTCTCCGTTTACGGAGTGACAAATCGATCTCGATTCGTGCCAACCCATGAGACACTTTCGGAGATACACGTAGTGCACCTTTATAGTCACCCGATTCGTTGTGACGTTTGGTACACCAAAGCATTCCTACGGTATCCGGGGTTGCACAATCTCATGGTCTAAGGAAAAGATACTTGACATTAGAAAAGCTTTAGCATACGAACTACGATCTTTGTGCTAGGCTTAGGATTGGGTCTTGTCCATCACATCATTCTCTAATGATGTGATCCGTTATCAATGACATCCAATGTCCATGGTCAGAAACCGTAACCATCTATTGATCAGCGAGCTAGTCAACTAGAGGCTTACTAGGGACATGGTGTTGTCTATGTATCCACACATGTATCTGAGTTTCCTATCAATACAATTATAGCATGGATAATAAGCGATTATCATGAACAGGAAATATAATAATAACTAATTTATTATTGCCTCTAGGGCATATTTCCAACAGTCTCCCACTTGCACTAGAGTCAATAATCTAGTTCACATCGTCATGTGATTAACAGCGATAGGTCACATCGCCATGTGACCAACACCCAAAGTTTACTAGTGTACGTAAACTAGTTCACATCATCATGTGATTTAGACTCAATGAGTTACGAGGTTTGATCATGTTTTGCTTGTGAGAGGTTTTAGTCAGCGGTGCGAACTTTTCAGATCCGTGTGTGCTTCAACTTTCTAGGTCATATTATAATGCTGCTTCCACGCTCCACTTGGAGCTATTCAAATAGTTGCTCCACTATCGTATCCAGTTTGCTACTCGAGTCATTCGGATAGGTGTTTAAAGCTTGCATCGGCGTAACCCTTTACGCCGAACTCTTTATCACCTCCATAATAGAAACATGTCCTTATTTACTCCAAGGACAATTTTGACCGTGTCAATGATCCATTCTGGATCATTCTTGTACCCTTAGTGACTCATGGCAAGGCACACTTCAGTGCGGTACGCAGCATAACATACTATAGAGCCTCGTCTAAAGCATAGGGGCGACCTTCGTCCTTTCTCTCTTTTACTGCCGTGGTCGAGCTTTAAGTCTTAACTTCATACCTTACATCTCAGGCAAGAACTCCTTCTTTGGTGATCCATCTTGAACACCTTCAAGATCATGTCAAAGTATATGCTCATTTGAAAGTATTATTAAGCATTTTGATCTATCCTTATAGATCTTGATGCTCAATGTTCAAGTAGCTTAATCCAGGTTTTCTATTGAAAACATCTTTCAAATAACCCTATATGCTTTCGAGAAATTCTACATCATTTCGATCATCAATATGTCAACAACATATACTCATCGAGAAATTCTATAGTGCTCCCACTCACTTCTTTGGAAATACAAGTTTCTCATAAACTTTGTATAAACCCAAAATCTTTGATCATCTATCAAAGTGCATATTCCAACTCGAGATGCTTACTCCGGTCCTTAGAAGGATCGTTTGGAGCTAGCATACCTTTAGCATCCTTAGGATCGACAAAACTTTTACGATTGTATCACATACAACCTTTCCTTCGTGGCTGGTAAGGAAACTCGTCTTGACATCCATCGCGATTTCATAAATGCAGCTAATGCTAACATGATTCCAGCGGACTTAAGCATCGCTACGGATGAGAAAATCTCATCGTAGTCAACTCCTTGAACTTGTGAAAACTCTTCATACAAGTCGAGCTTCATAGACGGTGACATTACCGTTCCGTCCGTCTTCTTCTTAAAGATCCATTTATCTCAATGGCTTGCCGATCAGCGGGCAAGTCCACCAAAATCCATGCTTTGTTATGATACATGGATCCTATCTCGGATTTCATGGCTTCTAACCATTTGCCGAATTTGGGCCCACCATCGCTTCTCCATAGCTCGTGGGTTCATTGTTGTCTAGCAACATGACCTTCAAAGCAGGATCACCGTACCACTCTGAAGCGGTCCGTATCCTTGTCACCCTCGAGTGCGGTAGTGACTTGATCCAAAACTTCATGATCACTATCATAAGCTTCGACTTCAATTGGTGTAGGTGCCACAGAACAACTTCACGTGCCCTGCTACACTTGTTGAAGTGACGGTTCAATAACCTCATCAAGTCTCCACCATCCTCCCACTCAACTTTTTGAGACAAACTTTTCCTCGAGAAAGGACCGATTCAAGAAACAATCCCTATTGCTTTCGGATCTGAATTAGGAGGTATACCCAACTGTTTTGGGTGTCCTATGAAGATGCATTTTATCCGCTTTGGGTTCGAGCTTATCAACACGAAACTTTTTCACATAAGCGTCGCAGCCCCAAACTTTCAAGAAAGCGACAACTTAGGTTTCTCCAAGCGGTGTCGTCTCAGCGGAATTACGTGGTGCCCCATTAAAGTGAGTCGGTTGTCTCTAATGCCTAACCCATGAGCGATAGTGGTAATTCGATAAGAGATATCATGAGTGCGCACCATATCAATAGAGTGCAACTATGATGTTCGGACACACCATCACACTATGGTGTTCGAGGCGGTATTAATTGTGAAACAATTTGCACAATGTCTTAATTGTGTGCCAAAACTCGTAACTCAGATAATCATCTCTATGATCATATCATAGACATTCTATCCTCTTGTCACGAAGATCTTAAACTTCACTTTGAAATTACTTGAACCATTCAATAATTCAGACTTGTGTTTCATCAAGTAAATATACTCAACATCTACTCGAATCATCGTGAAGTAAGAACATAACGATATTCACTTGCATGCCTCGGCACTCATTGGACTGCACACATCAAAATGTGTTACTTCCAACAAGTTGCTATCTTGTTCCATCTTCTTGAAACCGAGGCTTTTCGGTCATCTTGCCCATGTGGTATGATTTGCATATCTCAAGTGATTCAAAATCAAGTGAGTCCAAGCGATCCATCTGCATGGAGTTTCTTCATGTATACACCAATAGACATGGTTTGCATGTCTCAAACTTTTCAACAGAGTGAGTCCAAGATCCACCAACATGGAGCTTCTTCATGCGTTTATACCAATATGATTTACATGGCGGTGCCACAAGTGCGTGGTACTATCATTACTATCTTATATCTTTTGGCATGAAAATGTGTATCACTACGATCGAGATTCAATAAACCATTCCTTTTAGGTGCTAGACCATTGAAGGTATTATTCAAATTAACGAGTAACCATTATTCTCCTTAAATGAATAACCGTATTACGATAGACATAATCCAATCATGTCTATGCTCAGCATAAACACCAAATAATAATTTTAGGTTTAACTCCAATCTCGATGGTAGAGGGGCGTGCGATGCTTGATCACATCAACCTTGGAAACACTTCCAACTCGTATCGTTAGCTCACCTTTAGCTAGTCTCCGTTTATTCCGTAGCTTTTGTTTGAGTTACTAACACTTAGCAACCGAACGGTATCTAATACCCTGGTGCTACTAGGAGTACTAGTAAAGTACACATTAACATAATGTATATCAATATACTTCTATCGACCTTACCAGCCTTCTCATCTACCAAGTATCTAGGGTAATCACTGCTTGATGTCCGTTCCTCTTATTACGAAGCACTTAGTCTCGGGTTTGGGTTCAACCTTGGGTTTCTCCACTAGGCAGCAACTGTTTTTTTGTTTCATGAAGTATCCTTGTTGCCCTTGCCCTTCTTGAAACTAGTGGTTTTACCAACCATCAACAATTGATGCTCCTTCTTGATTCCTACTTTCGCGATGTCAAACATCATTGAATACCTCAAGATCATCTATCACGACATGTAATAGTTCATCACGAAGCTCGGCAGCTTGGTGGCAATGACTTTGGAGAAACATCACTATCTCATCGGAAGATCAACTCCCATTTGGTTCAAGTGATTGTTGTACTTGGACAATCTGAGCACAAGCTCAACGATTGAGTTTTTCTCCCTTAGTTTGCGAGGCTAAGACAATCGTCGGAGGTCTTATACCTCTTGGCGTGGGCACGAGCCTGAAATCCCAATTCAGCCTTGAAACATCTCATATGTTCATGACGTTTCAAAAAGCGTCTTGGTGCCTCAACTCTAAACCGTTTAAGCGAACTATCACGTAGTTATCAAAAGCGTGTATGTCGATGTTATAACATCCACAAGCAGCGTTTGGGGTTCAACACTGTGGCGGTGCATTAAGGACATAAGCTTTCTCTTGTCGCATAATCGCTCTTGTCAACTTTCAACTATATTTTCTCTAGGAACATATCTAAGCAGTGGAACTAAAGCGCGAGCTTCGACATAATTTGCAAAAGGTCTTTTGACTATGTTCAAGATAATTAAGTTCATCTTATGAACTCCCACTCGAATAGACATCCCTCTGGTCATCTAAGTGATTACATGATCCGAGTCAACTAGGCCGTGTCCGATCATCAAGTGAGACGGACTAGTCATCATCGGTGAACATCTTCATGTTGATCGTATCTACTATCGACTCATGCTCGACCTTTCGGTCTCTGTGTTCGAGGCCATGTTTGTACATGCTAGGCTCGTCAAGTTAACCCTAAGTGTTTGGCGTGTGTAAATCTGTCTTACACCGTTGTATGTGAGCGTAAGAATCCATCACACCCGATCATCACGTGGTGCTTAGAAGCGACGAACTTTTAGCAGTGGTGCAGTTAGGGAGAACACTTCTTGAAATTGTTGTAAGGATCATCTTATTTACTACCGTCGTTCTAAGTAAACAAGATGCATAAACATAATAAACATCACATGCAATTATATAGTAGTGACATGATATGGCCAATATCATATAGCTCCATTGATCTACATCTTCGGGGCTCCATGATCATCATCGTCACCGGCATGACACCATAATCTCCATCATCATGATCTCCATCATCGTGTCTTCATGAAGTTGTCTCACCAACTATTACTTCTACTACTATGGCTACCGGTTAGCAATAAAGTAAAGTAATTACATGGCGTTGTTTAATGACATGCAGGTCATACAATAAATAAAGACAACTCCTATGGCTCCTGCCGGTTGTCATACTCATCGACATGCAAGTCGTGAATCCTATTACAAGAACATGATCAATCTCATACATCACATATCATTCATCACATTCTTCTTGGCCATATCACATCACATAGCATACCCCGCAAAAACAAGTTAGGCGTCCTCTAATTGTTGTTTGCATGTTTTGATGGCTGCTATGGGTTTCTAGCAAACGTTTCTTACCTCATAAAACCACAGCGTGATATGCCAATTGCAATTTACCCTTCATAAGGACCCTTTTCATCGAATCCGTTCGACTAAAGTGGGAGGCGGCACCCGCTAGCCACCTTATGCACCAAGTGCATGTCGGTCGGTGGAACTTGTCTCACGTATGATGCGTGTAAGGTCGGTCCGGGACGCTTCATCCCACAATACCGTCGAAACAAGATTTGACTAATAGCGGTAAGAATATTGAACAACATCAACGCCCACAACTACTTTGTGTTCTACTCGTGCAAAGAATCTACGCAATAGACCTAGCTCATGATGCCCTTTGTTGGGGAGCGTGGCGAGAAATTCAAAATTTTCTCGCATCACCAAGATCAATCTATGGAGATTCTAACTAGCGAGGAAGGAAGTGCATCTACATACCCTTCTAGATCGCTAAGCGAGCGTTCATGTGAGCAGGGGTTGATGGAGTCGTACTCAGCGTGATTCAAATCACGGAGATCCTAGTGCGAGCAGACGACACCTCGCGTTCAACACACGTACAGCCGGTGGCGTCTCACGCCTTGATCCAGCAAGGAGAGAGGAGAGGTTGAGAAGACTCCTTCCAGCAGCAACACAGCAGGCGTGGTGGTGGTGGAGGCGTGGCAATCTTGCAGGCCGCCAAGCATCACAAGAGAGGAGGAGGAGGAAGAAGAGGCGGGGCTGCACCAGAGAGATCGAATCGCGTGTTATGGGCAGCCCCTAGGCCTCATATATATGGGGAAGGGAGGAGGTGCGCCCCTCTGGGGTTCCCACCCCTAGAGGCGGCAGCCTAGATGGGATCAGGGGAGGCGGCCAAGAGGGAGAGAGGGGCGCCCACTAGATGGGCCTTAAGGCCCATCTGGACCTAAGGTTTCCCCTTCCTCCACTTCCCATTGGGCCTTGGTGGGGCGCCCCAGCCACCTAGGGGCTGGTCCCCTCCACACTTGGCCCATGCAGCCTTCAGGGCAGGTGGCCCCACTTGGTGGACCCAGGACCCTCCGGTGGTCATTACATGCAAATATCACGAAACTTTTCGGTGACCAAGCAGGACTTCCCATATAAATCTTTACCTCCGGACCATTCCGGAACTCCTCGTGACATCCGGGATCTCATCAGGGACTCGAACAACATTCGATAACCACATACAAGCTTCCTTTATAACCCTAAGCGTCGCCAGAACCTTAAGTGTGTAGACCCTACGGGTTCGGGAACCATCTGAGACATGGCCGTGGCGTTCTCGGTCAATAACCAACAGCGGGATCTGGATACCCATGTTGGCTCCACATGTTCACGATGATCTCATCGGATGAACCACGATGTCAAGGACTCAATCGATCCGTATACAATTCCCTTTGTCTAGCGGTATTGTACTTGCCGAGATTCGATCGTCGGTATCCCGATACCTTGTTCAATCTCGTTACCGGCAAGTCTCTTTACTCGTTCCGTAACACATCATCCGTGATCAACCCCTTGGTCACATTGTGCACATATGATGATGTCCTACGAGTGGGCCGAGAGATACCTCTCTGTTTACGGTGTGACAAATCCATCTCGATTAGTGCCAACCCAGAGACACTTTGGATACTGTAGTGCACCTTTATAGTCACCCGATTCGTTGTGACGTTTGGTACACCAAAGCATTCCTCGGTATCCGGGAGTTGCACAATCTCATGGTCTAAGGAAAAGATACTTGACATTAGAAAAGCTTTAGCATCTGAACTACGATCTGTGCTAGGCTTAGGATTGGGTCTTGTCCATCACATCATTCTCCTAATGATGTGATCCGTTATCAATGACATCCAATGTCCATGGTGGGAAACCGTAACCATCTATTGATCAACGAGCTAGTCAACTAGAGGCTTACTAGGGACATGGTGTTGTCTATGTACCCACACATGTATCGAGTTTCCTATCAATACAATTATAGCATGGATAATAAGCGATTATCATGAACAAGAAATATAATAATAACTAATTTATTATTGCCTCTAGGGCATATTTCCAACAATATATGGGTGCGAGAAGTGCGTCGATTGGATCGAAGGGGGCCCACGAGGCGAAGTGCGCCCCCCACCCTCGTGGGCACCTCCTTCTTCCACGGCGTGCACTCCAAGCCCATCGGTAGGTTTCCTTCCAAAAATAACTTCTCCACTTGATTTCGTTCCGTTTCAACTTCGTTTGATATTCCTTTTCTTCGAAACACTGAAATAGGCATAAAACAGCAAATCTTGGCTGGGCCTCCGGTTAATAGGTTAGTCCCAAAAATAATATAAAAGTGGAAAATAAAGCCCAATATTTCCCAAAATAGTAGATAATATAGCATGGAGCAATAAAAAATTACAGATCGTTGGAGGCGTATCAAGCATCTAAGCTTAATTCCTGCTAGTCCTCGAGTAGGTAAATGATAAAAAGATAATTTTGATGTGGAATGCTAGTTGGCATAATTTCAATGTAATTCTTCTTACTTGAGATATGAATATTCAGATCCGAAAGATTCAAGACAAAAGTTCATATTGACATAAAAATAATAATCGTCAAGCATACTAGCAAAGCAATCATGTCTTCTCAAAATAACATGGCCAAAGCAAGCTATCCTACAAAATCATATAATCTGGCTATGCTCTATCTTCACCACACAAAGTATTTAAATCATGCACAACCCCGATGACAAGCCAAGCAATTGTTTCATACTTTTGATGTTCTCAAACTTTTCAATCTTCACACAATACATGGCGTGAGCCATGGACATAACACTTATAGGTGGAATAGAATGGTGGTTGTGGAGAAGACAAAGGAGAAGATAGTCTCACATCAAATAGGCGTATCAATGGGCTATGGAGATGCCCATCAATAGATATCAATGTGAGTGAGTAGGGATTGCCATGCAACGAGATGCACTAGAGCTATAAGTATATGAAAGCTCAACAAAAGAAACTAAGTGGGTGTGCATCCAACACAAACGCTCACGAAGACCTAGGGCATTTTGAGGAAGACCATCATTGGAATATACAAGCCAAGTTCTATAATGAAAAATTCCCACTAGTATATGAATGTGACAACATAGGAGACTCTCTATCATGAAGATCATGGTGCTACTTTGAAGCACAAGTGTGGTAAAAGGATAGTAGGATTGTCCCTTCTCTCTTTTCTCTCATTTTTTATTTTTTTGGTTTTTTATTTGGGCCTTTCTCCTTTTCTATGGCATCTTTTTATTTTTTATTTGGGCTTCTTTGGCCTCTTTTTTTTAGTTGAGTCTCATCCCGACTTGTGGGGAATCATAGTCTCCATCATCCTTTCCTCACTGGGACAATGCTCTAATAATGATGATCATCACACTTTTATTTACTTACAACTCATGAATTACAACTCGATACTTAGAACAACAATATGAATCTATGTGAATGCCTTGGCGGTGTCTTAGGGATGTGCAATGACTCATGGCGACATGTATGAAAGAATTATGAGCGGTGGCTTTGCCACAAATCGATGTCAACTACATGATCATGCTAAGCAATATGACAATGATGAATGTGTCATGATGAATGGTATGGTGGAAAGTTGCATGGCAATATATCTCGGAATGGCTATGGAAATTCCATAATAGTTAGGTATGGTGGCTGTTTTGAGGAAGGTATATGGTGGGTGTATGATACCGTGAAAGGTCTTGCGGTATTAGAGAGGCTAGCAAAGGTGGAGCGAAGGAAAAGTCGTATAATCCATGGACTCAACATTAGTCATAAAGAACTCATATACTTATTGCAAAAATCTACAAGTTATCAAAGCAAAGTACTACGCGCATGCTCCTAGGGGGATAGATTGGTAGGAAAAGACCATCGCTCGTCCCCGACCGCCACTCATAAGACAATCAATAAATAAATCATGCTCCGACTTCATCACATAACGGTTCACCATACGTGCATGCCACGGGAATCACAAACTTTAACACAAGTATTTCTAAAATTCACAACTACTCAACTAGCATGACTCTAATATCACCATCTTCATATCTCAAAACAATTATCAAGCATCAATCTTTTCTTAGTATTCAACACACTCATAAGAATTCTTACAAATCTTGTATGCTTAGCATATTATGATTATTTAAGAAAATTACCATGCTATTTAAGACTCTCAAAATAATCTAAGTGAATCATGAGAGTTCATCTATTTCTTCAAAATAAAACTACCATCGTGCTCTAAAAGATATAAGTGAAGCACTATAGCAAACAACAAACTACTCAAGCAGATATAAGTGAAGATCAATGAGTAGTCGAATAATTATGCAACTATGTGAAGACTCTCCCATTTAATAATTTAAGATCTTGGTACTTTATTCAAACAGCAAGCAAAGCTAAAGAAAATAAAATAGCGCTCAAGCAAAAACATATCATGTGGTGAATAAAACATAGCTCCAAGTAAAGTTACCGATGAGCGAAGGCGAAAGAGGGAATGCCTTCAGGGGCATCCCCAAGATTAGGCAACTTGGTTATCCTTGAATATTACCTTGGGTGCCTTGGGAATCCCCAAGCTTAGGCTCTTGCCAATCCTTATTCCATAGTCCATGAATCTTTACCCAAAACTTGAAAACTTCACAACACAAAACTTAACGAGAAAACTAGTGAGCTCCGCTAGCGAAGAAAACAAAACAACACTTCAAGGTACTATAATGAACTCATTCTTTATTTATATTGGTGTTAAACCTACTATATTCCAACTTCTCTATGGTTTATAAACTATTTTACTAGCCATAGATTCATCAAAATAAGAAAACAACACAATGAAAACAGAATCTGTCAAAAACATAACAATCTGTAGTAATCTGTAACTAACGCAAACTTATGGAACTCCAAAAAGCTAAAATAAATTGGTGGACCTGAGAATTTGTCTAGTAATCATCTGCAAAAGAATCAACTAAATAGCACTCTCCGGTAAAAAGTTCTAGCTAATCTCGTGGCGCTAAAGTTTCTGTTTTTACAGCATGATCATAAAGACTTTACCCAAGTCTTCCCAAAGGTTCTACTTGGCACAAACACTAATTAAAACATAAAACTGCAACGCCGGATAATCATGCTACAGTAATCTCACGTTGATGGTGCCACGTCACCTCATCATATAGTTAATCACGGGTTAATTCAAAACTGTTTGAAATTCAAATTCAAATTTATGATGACAATAAAAGTTTTCAAAATTAAAACTAAAAAGTTAAATTGGTTGTCAAATATTACAAAAGGTAATTATGGTGAAATAAACACTTTTTTATAAAATGCCTAAATATGTTTAAATGAATTAAGACAGAAAGAAAATAAATAAAAGAAAAGAAAATACAAAGAAAAACTAAACTAACAAAAAAAAAAAAAAAGAAAGCCCCTCCCTCTTTGGACCGCGGCCCGGTAGCCATTAAACCAACCAGGCCGGCCAGTCGGCCCGCTCCTCTCCTTATCCTCGGTCCAACCCGACCCCTCCACCGACACCCCACTCCACCTCGCCCCCCCCCTCCTCTGCCCGTCTGGATCGGGATCGAAGAGACCACCGCCCGCCCGAGCCGTCGCGCTTCAGCGCCTCCACCGCCGGACCGCCCGTCGCCGCCGAACGCCTCCTCATCCTCCTCCTCGCCAGGTCCTCCCGCCGCCCCAGAGCCCTGCCCGTCCCTACTCCCCGTGAGCTTCCCCGCCGCCCCCTCTCCCTAGAGTACGCCTCGGCCGTCGCCCGCTCGCAGCGCTCGGCGCCACCGTCGCCCGCGCCACCGCGCGCCGGTTCGGCCCCATCCGTGCTCACTCGCGGTCTCCCCGTTAAATCGCCCCGTGCACACCGTGCCCGCCTCGCCTCTGAACCGCGGGCCATCGCCCCGCCCGTGACAACTCCAGCGCCCACCGGGCTCTCTCCTCCGGCAGGTCCCCCCCTCCACGGCCTGGCGTCCTCTCCGGTGGCCGCCCGCTTCCGCCCGGCCCGCGCGCCGAGAGCCTCGCCCGGCGCCCGCGCTGCACCGCTGCTCCCGCGCCACGCCTGCTGCTGCGCATCGCCCGGCCTCCGCTGTCCGGCGAGCCCGCCATTCTCCCTCCTCCTACCTGCTTGTCGGCGCCCTGCGCCCATCACCTGGCGCCACAGCCCCGCAGCCTCACTGCTCGGCGCCCTGCCAGCCATACCCCCACAGGCGTGCGCAGACGAGCAGGTGCGGGTTGCGCCCGAACCCGCCGCCACAATGCTAGCCCCCCCACAGGCCCTTGACTGAGGCCCCCTTCTAACGTTTTTAAAAAAAAAGGAATTAAAAAATAAAATAAAATAAATATAATTAATAAAAATAAAAATGATTTAATAAAATTAATAATTAATTAATTAAGTTAATTAATCTGATTAGATTAACCTAATCACCAATTAAATTAACTAATCTGTAATTAAACTAAGCGAGAGAATGAGAAGGTGGGTCCCACTTGGACCCTACGTCGAAATTGACCAGTCAATGGTCGCGTTGACTCTTGACATCACTCGATGTCATCTTGGCGTCATCATTTACTAATACGGATAATGTTGGATTAAATAATTAATTAAATTCGAAATTAATAAAATCTTTAGAAAATCATATCTTTTAATCCGTAACTTCGGTTAAAATATTTTCAACATGAAAGTTGCTCGAGCGACAAGGCGAATCCGGATCGCGGTCGTTAAATCGCCACACCCTAACCTATCAGACCGCAACTTTCCCCCTCGGCTCCTACACTTGAAAACCACGAAACCAGGGATATTTTCCGGATGAAAGGACATCACGGTGCCCCATGTGTGGTTTTGGTAATTGATGACATTCTCTATGGACTAATGGTTTCCTTGAGTTTATTTGAAGGTTTTGTCCATAGGCTTTTCTTGGAGTACATGTGTTGGTTTCAAGGAGAGTTTTGTGTCGAGCAAGGTGCTATTGAAGGAATTATCAAAGATTGGTCATGTGAGTGTTGAGCTTATTGCAAGCATGTCTTGAAGAATAAGATTGTGTGATCATTCATGTACACCTTCAAGACATCATCCAAATGAGGAGAGTTGGAAAGATTCAAGGTTGATCAAGACTAAGTCAAGAGTGAATCAAGTTGATCAACTCACAAAGCGTGAAAGATGTCTGAGAGGATCAAGTGATCCCATGGTATGGTAAGCATTGTCCATTACGCTTTGTGTGCTAACCATGTCTTCGTGAGAGTTCTTTGTGGGGTTAGGTTGCGGTGTGCAAGTTCAAGTGATGCATCACGAAGAGATCAAGTGCTTGAAGCTTGCTTAGTCCATTGTGGTGACAATGGACTTGTGAAGATAAGCGGAAGAGGCTCACCCACGGTAGAGTATGGGGAGCAATCAACTAGTCTTCATCCGCCAATGCAATCAAGAAAGGTGGTCCAACTTGAGGAGTCAAGATCGTCATCATCTAGCTCAAGTGGACCATGTGCAAAACAAAGTTTGCCCTTGATAGGTTTCTATTTTACGGTCTCATGTGGAAGACGGGTTATAGGAATCGTTTGCCCGTACTATCAAGGGGGCTCTCGATGAGTTGCTTGATCGTATCGTTCGTGAGAGCTCAAACCATTGCATCCTTGCATCATCTTTATTGGTTCTTGTTTGGTTCTTCTCCTTGTGAGATTTGGAGCTTATGGTCATTTTATGACAAGCTCGAGTTCATCAGCGGAGTTCTCATGCATCTTCTATGATGTTTCGATGTTGGAGGGTATGCGGTTCTTCTCGGTTGGAGGTTTCACTCCTTTGTTTGCTAAGCATACCTCCCTGCACATTTTGATGCTACTCGTTGTCTTGTTTCAAACAAGCTTGAGTTTGCTCAATTAGACTCATATGAAGAAGTTATGGCGATTCTGGTTTTCCTTGGAGTATTCTTTGTTTTCGTGGTTGTGGCTTAAGGTTGGTGCCGGTGGTGTACCGTGACCCTCAGCGGTAGTACTTGAAGCTCCCCAATGGTAGTACCGCTCTCGGGCTGAGTAATGCCGCTCAATGATAATGCCGCTCTCACGAGCAGTAGTACCGCTTGGGAGTTTGACGTGTAATACATTTGTCGTGTCTGGCTACTTCGCCTCGATTCTCGAGCAAGTTTTAAGTGTCGGGTTTTCGGCACTAGTAGCGGCGATAGAAGCGGTAGTACCGCTCTGGCGATGATAATACCGCTCTGAGACGAACCTTGACCTTCTCTTGGTAGCGGTAGTACCCATTTGGATAGGGAAGCGGTAGTACCGCCCTCGGTGAGTAATGCCGCCCTTCCCTAATGATGAGTACCGCTCTGTGTGGAAGATTTTCGATTAGAGTAGCAGGTTGGATTTTCCCCCTCCTATAAAGGGGTCTTCTTCCCCATTGAACCTTATCCTTTGAGCTCGTGTTCTTCCCCATTGTTGACCTTCTCGAGCTTGCTATCTCTCAATCCCTCCATGGATTCTTGCTAGTTTTGGGGGAAAGAGAGGAGATCTAGATCCACATTTCCACCAATCACTTTCTCCTCTATGTGAGGGAACCCCTTGGATCTAGTTCTTGGAGTTCTTGGTGTTCTCCTTCTTGTTCTTCCTCTCATTTTCCTCCCTAGCATTAGTTGCTTTGGTGGGATTTGAGAGAGAAGGACTTGGGCACTCCGTGTGCCCTTGCCATTACATTGTGCATCGGTTTGAGTTCTCCACGGTGATCGTGGAAGTTACAAGTTGAGAAGCTTATTACTCTTGGGTGCTTGGTGCCCTTGAGCTTGTTCCTCTTGGGTGCTTAGGCGCCCTAGGCAGTTAGTGGTGTTAGGAGCTCAATCATTGTGGTGTAAAGCTCCGGGCAGCGTCGGGTCTCAATTAGGTTGTGGAGATCGCTTGAGCAATTTTGTGAATGCCAGCGGCCGCCCCAAGGGTTGCCAAAGTGTCTGGGTTGGTGACCGCCCCAAGGGTTGCCATTTATGCGGGTTCGGTGACCGCCCTCAAGGGTCCCTTAGTGGAATCACGGCATCTTGCATTGTCTTGAGGCGTGAGGAGATTCAGTGGCCCTAGTGGCTTCTTAGAGCATTGTGCCTCCACACCGCTCCAAGCGGAGATTAGCATCCATAAGGAGTGTGAACTTGGGATACATAAATGCGTCTCCGCGTGCCTCGGGTATCTCTTACCGAGCCCCTTCTATGCACTTTACTTTGTGATAGCCATATTGTTCTTTGTCATATATCTTGCTATCACATAGTTGTTTATCTTCTTAGCATAAGTTGTTGGTGCACATAGGTGAGCCTAGTTGTTTTAGGTTTTGTGCTTGACAAATTAACCGTTAGGTTTATTCGCATTGTTCAAGCCTAAACCGTAATTATTCAAAACCTATTCACCCCCCTCTAGGCGACATCCTCGATCTTTCACGGATGTTTCCCCCTTAACGGTACCACCTCATACCACGTTAGAACACGCCTAGCATCGTTACTTGTCTTGTCATGCATCGATATGCATCTGTTTACATAGTATTCATTGTTTCTTCCCCTCTTATCTCCGGTAGACTACGAGACCGGCTGCTGCTGCTGCCTAGTTCGACTACGGAGTTGTGACCCCTCTCTCTTGCCGAACAACAGGCAACCCCCCTTGATCACGGATATCGCCTATTCTACTCTATCTGCTTGCATTAGAGTAGTGTAGCATATTCTTGCTACATTATACCTATCTGATGCATAGCTTTGTCCTTGCTACTCTTTTGTTGTTACCTTTACGCAATCCTATATGCTTAGTATAGGATGCTAGTATTTTCATCTGTGGCCCTACATTCTTGTCAAATCTGCTGTGCTATACTATTGGGCGAGATCACTCGGGAGGTGATCTCGGGTATATACTACTCTTATCAGGATACATGTGGTGACTAAAGGCGGGTCGGTGGTGGAGCACCAGAGTGGATCTTTGTGGCGGAGGCGGCAGGGCAGGTTGAGACCGCCTAGGAGAGAGGTGGGCTGGCCTGTTCGGCGTTCGCGGATACTTAACAGCTTGAGATCTTGGTATTTGATCTGGGTTGGCTCTGAGCCTATCGCACTAACCAACTCGTGGGAAAGATATGGGCACTCGGCGTCGTGGTATCGGCCGAAGCACTTAATGCGTCGCGTCGGCGGCGGCGTCGCCGGATTGGATTGGGCAGCCACTAGGCTGGAAGTGCGCTTCCGGCGCGTATGCAGCGTGCATGTGTGCTCGAGGCGATGGGCCCGGACCCTGCGGCGCTTAGGTTTAGACGGCGTGCTGGCCTCTCTGTTGAGCCTAGGTGGGGCTGCGGCGTGTTGATCTTCAGCGGCGGGAATGACCGAGGAAAGTGTGTCGGCCAAATGGGATCAGCGTGTTGGGTAAGTTGGTGCACCCTGCAGTGATTAATCTATTGAATAGCCGTGATCTTGATAGCAGGGCGACTTGGAGTTGTACCTTGACCTTATGACAACTAGAACCGGATACTTAATAAAACACACCCTTCCAAGTGCGAGATACAACGGTGGTCGCTCTCTCTCGGGGGTTACGAGGAGGGATCGCGGGTAGGTTTATTGCTATGTGATGTTACTTGGAGGACTTCAACCTACCCTCTTCTACTGTTGCAAGGCGAAGGTGACGAAGCGTAGTCTTGATAAGACTAGCTATCCCCTCTTATTACGGCATTCCGTAGTTCGGTCCTTGATATGGCCCTTTACACATATATCCATGCATATGTAGTGTAGCTCCTTGCTTGCGAGTACTTTGGATGAGTACTCACGGTTGCATTGTTTCCCCCTTTTTCCCCTACCTCTACTCGATTGCTGCAAATAGCGATGGAGCCTAGGGCAGACTCCACCGTCGATGGCGACTACTACTTTGGAGGTGCCTACTACTACGTGCAGCCGGCGGCGGCGACACAGAGTAGTTAGGAGGATCGAGCAGGAGGCTGCTCCTCTTCGATCTGTATCCCGGTTTGTGCTAGCCATCTTATTGCGACTTGTTTAACTTTTATGCGTACTCGAGATATTGTTGCTTCCGTGACTTCGTCTATGATCGAGCACTTGTATTCGAGCCCTCGAGGCCCTGGCTTGTATTATGATGCTTGTATGACTTATTTATGTTTTAGAGTTGTGCTGTGATATCTTCCGTGAGTCCACGATCTTGATCGTACACATTTGCGTGCATGATTAGTGTACGATTGAATCGGCGTCTGAAGTTAATATCGAGCCATTGCTGTAGAATCCCCTTCCACACTCCTTGGCCGAAGTCGAGTCTAGACATTACAAAAACTTTTACTAACTTGGCTGTGTGCCTTACGGGCCCACGTCGCCATCGGGTGGTACTAGGATCTTTTACTCCTCGACCTTTACTCTGGGACTCTGAACTCTCTTCTACTCGGGTTAAACAAATTTACTAACTAACACTAGGATCCCGTGACCACATTCACCCCAAAGTTGGATAAAGCCATAGTTATTCCTTGGAATTGTATTTTGATGAATTTCCACACTGTCATTTGACTCCTTTGAAACATCTTTGTTTCGGATGGAACCCACGAGGCAGGTAAATGCGCCACCACGGCGGCCATTGGTGCCTCGGGATCACTGCGGTGCTAGCGAGATGATGACCTATCGGGTTATCGGCGGCACCTGAGTACACTGTCTTTGAGGAGTACGGGACTTTAACCAGGAAGCGATCTTGAGCCATCGTGCACCTCTACTCTCGGGAGTATGACTCCACTCTTGTGCTGCACACGCACATGGTGTTGGGGTGACTATCGATATGGCAGTCCACGATCTGCTTATGCTGCTCGACCGTCTTCGTGGAAGTATCGCGAGTTGGACACCTCCCCTTGAGCACATTGCTATCGCGTCGATGTTGGTGAGGAGGGTTACTACTGATGCTGCCTACTCCACTTTGTCACGAGCCCTTCTACCATCGAACTTTGTTACGCATCGCGATGGGCTGGATCGAGCTAACCGAGCTCTTAGCCACGAGTTGTACATCACCGTCGGCACCTTTACCGTGCTCGGCGCTGTTGCACCTTTGTCCGATCCGAGAGAGCTGCGCGTTCTGCGATCTACCCAGCCAGGACCGTGATGCCCCGAGGGTGTCGGTTGGCGGAAGGTGGGAGCTACTCTCCGCGCTTGGTCCTCTTACGCCACTTAGGCGTCGGGTTCGCACCGAATATCGCGACCCCAGTCAGCGGCGTGGAGGACTATCGCTGCCGCACTACCAGCTTTGGGCTACTGCTACCTCCGCGATGCCGTGTGGGACTGATGTAAGCTTGCTTGTTAATGTTAGATGCATTACGCATGAGCACTGCGTGCCGCCTATGATGTCTTAGTCTATGTCTTGAACTACGTGTGCGAACTCTATGCATGTTCCCTTTTGTAAGATATCTGACTACTATGTGGTTTCTATCGTGCTGCTTTCATTATGCATGTTTCATCATGAATGATTCTTGTCCTTTGCATAATTTCTCAAATGCGAACTACCCTGTTATATATTAGCGGGATGGTTAGACCAGCTGAGTAGGTAATTCGTGGTGGCAACTTCCACCACCGCTTTGAGTACATGGCTGGTATGATCCAACAACTTGAGATGAATCGCCAGTTCATGGAGAACATGATGGCTCAGTTTCCTCGCCCCAATATGAACCAGCAGCCAAACACAACAACTCTGCAGGATTTCATACGCCTCAACCCAATTGTGTACCGCAGCTCAACTCAGCCATTTGGATCTTGATGGTGGCTCCGTGACATCACCTATGAGATGGAGTCTGCTGGTGTAGCCCCTGCCAGCTATTTCACTTTTGCTTCCTTCTTCCTGAAGGGACCCGCAGCTCAATGGTGGGATAGCCACAGGCGTACTCTGCCAGTTGGAACAATCATCACCTGGCCAGATTTCCAAGCTGCTTTCCGTGCCGCTTCATCCCTCAAGGAGTCATGGACGGAAGAAGCGTGAGTTCATAACCTCACCCAAGGCAACAAGACTGTTGAAGCTTATCGTGAGAGTTCACGGACTTGTCTCGCTATCTTTGAAGAGGATATTACAAGCGATGCCTTGAGACAAGAAGTTCGTGGCGGCCTTCAAGCGACATCAAACTTCGCACTTCTAGTGCGACTTTGCTGATTTCGCCACCTTGGTGAACAAAGCTATCAATGTCGAAACTGAGTGCAGGAATACGAGAGCTCTAACAGGCGCAACCGTGACGGGCTCATCTTGAGCCCGTCCTCGCGAAGCGTAAGATATGGATTCCCAACGGCATGTACCGGCCGAATGCACTGCCCCAAAGGCGAGCTATCTGCACCTCGTCGCCTACTCCAACTAGGCAGCCAAAGCTTCAGCTCCACCACCCCAAGCTCTGTTCCCACCCCAATAATGGTTTGTGCTTGGTGTGGACAACGAGGGCACCGTGCTAGAGAATGCAACCAGAACCCGAGAATCAGTTTGGCCCTTCCGGCGGCGGCGTGGAAGCAACCAACCCCGCAACAACAATGCCAAGCCTTATGGTGAGTTCATGCCAACCACGTTGATCTGAGCGAAGCTCAAGACCAGCACTGCTCTTTGTGATGGGTACACTCCTCGTAAATTCAGTACACGCATCATTTTATTCGATTCGGGAGCATCGCATTCATTCATGTCGAAGATTTTGCATACAAGCACGGCGTTAAGTGTGAGGAGATGAACTCTTGGTGAGTGGTAAAACCCCTTGGGACAATGTCAAACCTCCATGGTTGGCGTCGGCGTCCCGTGGAAATCGAAGGGCTGGAATTCTATGCCTCACCCATTATCCTGAAGGCGTCTAACATCGACCTCATTTTGGGGATGGATTGGTTGAAAGCATATTTGCTTCAATCGTTTGCGCCACTAAGACCGTCCATCTGCTACACCCTACGATGAAATAATAAGCTACAATGCTCGTCTAGTTCGAATGCGAGGCAAGGCTCTATGCATTGAATGCATTGAGCGCCGCACCACTCGAGGGCATTGAAAACATTCCTGTCGTTCGCGACTTCGGGGCGTCTTTCTGAAGAACTTCGAGATTCCCCTGCTAGAGCTGTCGAATTCGTCATCGACTTGAAACCGGCACCACTCCTATAATGGCGACCCTACAAGATGCCGCCGCGCAGACTCCTTGAGCTCAAGGAGGAAATTGACAAGTCTCTTCGCGGTGGTTTCATTCGCCCAAGTTGCTCTCCTTGGGGAGCACCTTCTCTCTTTGTCAAGAAGAAGGATGGGACAAACCGATTGGTCCAAGACTACCGTCCTATAAATCAAGCTACCATTGAGAATAAGTATCCTCTTCCTCGGATCAATGATCGTATGATCAAGCTGGCTGGTTCATCGGTGTTCTCTAAACTTCGACTTGAGGTTGGGTTACCACCAGATCCGTGTTCGTGAGGAGGATATCCCCAAGACCGCATTCGTGACTCGTTATGGTTCATACTGAGTACACCGTCATGTCTTCGGCCTAACCAATGCTCCAGCCACCTTCTCTCGCTTTGATGAACTATATATTCATGGATTACCTCGACAAGTTAAATGCGTGGTTTATCTGGATGATATCTGATATTTTCAAGAATGAAGAAGAACATCTTGAACATCTTCGTCTTGTCTTTGGAAAAGCTACGAGAGCATCAACTTTATGCCAAGTTCTCCAAATGTGAATTCGGCTTCCGAAGTAACCTATCTTGGGCATGTCATCTCTAAGGATGGTATTGCCGTCAACCTGAAGCGAGTTCGGGCTATTCTTGATTGGACTCCTCCGAAGAGCGTTAAGCAAGTCGAAGTTCTCTCGGTCTACTTGACTATTGCCGTCGATTAAGTCGAGAACTTCTCCAAGATTGCGAGGCCTCGACTAACCTGCTGCATAAGGCGTCAAGTTCCAATGGACGGATAAATGTCGGGAAAGTTTCCGGGCACTCAAAGACAAGTTGACTTCTGCGATACTAGCTCCTCGATACTAAGAAGGACTTCGTCATTTACTCGGCGCTTCCGTCAAGATTAGGCTGTGTCCTAATGCAGGAGGCGCAAAGTGATTGCTTATGCCTCTCGGCAATTAAGCCCTCACGAAGAACTACCCGTTCACGACCTCGAACTTCTGCTGTCATTCATGCCTTTGAAGCGATGGCGACAATACCTACGGTAATCGTTGTGAGATCTTCACGACCACCAAAGTCTGAAGCATCTGTTTACTCAGCCAGACCTGAACCTCCGTCGGCGAGAGATGGATGGAACTGTCATGAATTTTGATTTGGGTATTTCCTATACACCGAGCAAGGCTAATGTAATGGCTGATGCCTTGACACCGCAAGTCTTCTTGCAACCACCTCCAGGTTCACAAAGTTCAGCCCTCACTTTCGTTGAAGAGTTGAAAGCTGAACCTCCATATTGTTCCTCGGGTGCACTCGCTCCCCCTCCTCGGAGCTTCGCAAGATGAACCCCATGTTGTTTCGGGGTTCTCTCAATACCACAGTTGCGAAACCAGATCTTGTGGACACCATCAAATGGATACAGAAATGTGACGATGAAGTCGAGAGGATTAAGCGTTATCTCATGAGAAGGAAAGCCCTCATTCTTCCTTTGTGGATGGCCGCGGGCACCCTATTCTTCAAAAGGTAGCCTAGTGGTGCGAGTAAGAGGAAAACCTGAATCTAACTCCAAAGGTTATGAAAGAAGCTCATGATCGCCTTTGTCTATTCATCCGGTAGCACCAAGATGTACCAAGACATTAAATCGAGAGATTACGGTGGTCTAATATGAAGCGAGACATTGCTCATTATGTTGCTGAATGTGGCGTTTGCTGTTGTATCAAAGCAGAACATCAAAGGCCTCTGGAACTCTGCAACCTATCTCTATTCCTGAATGGAAATGGGACCATGTTGAGATGGACTTCGTCACGGATTTCCCAAATCGCAGAAAGGTAATGATGCTATTCTTGTCGTCATTGACCGGCTTTCTAAAGTTGCACATTTTACGGCGGTCGAAAAACTATCAACGCTAGTCGACTTGCAACTCTCTATATGTCGAGAATTGTTTCACTTCACGGTATTCCATTGGTTATCGATTCGGACCGTGGCAGCTTATTCACTTCAAGATTAAGGCAAGTTTTCAAGAAGCTATGGGGACTCATTTATCTTTCGATCTTTGCGTTTCATCCGCGATCACAAGAACAAGTTGAGCGTGTCAGCAAGTTCTCGAAGACATGCTTGAGCTTGTGTTATTTCCTTGACAAGAAATGGGTGGAATCTCTCCCGTATGCTGAGTTCTCTTATAATAATAGCTATCAAGCTAGTCGAAGATGGCCCCCTTGAAGTGTTATATGGGCGAAAATGCGAACCCTCTGAACTGGTCGAAGCGGGGAGCGTCCACTCTTGGTCGGATATTATCCAACATGCGAAGAACAAGTCCGCGTATCGCGAGAATCTCAAGACTGCTCGATCACGTCAAAAGAGTAATTATGACCGTCATCATAAAGACATGGTCTATCAACTTTGGCGAAAAGGCCTATCTTCGCGTTACACCAATGAAGGTGCTCACCGCCGGGATCAAGGCAAGCTAGCTCCTCGCTATATTGGCCCATTCACTATTACGGGAAGGCGTGGAAAAGTGGCATATCAGCTGGAGCTTCGTCGAACCTTTCTCGGAGTTCACGATGTGTTCCACGTGTCACAACTCGGCGCTGCTTCAAGGACCCAATCGGCGGTGGACCATGAAGTGCTCGGTGCAGCAGGATCTCTCCTATAAAGAGCATCCGGTCCGCATTCTCGACCAAGCTGAGCGCCGCTACGTCGGGAAGGCGATCAAGTTCCTCAAAAGTCGATGGTGAATCACTCACGAAGGCGAAGCCACACAGGAGCGAGGATCGTCTTCGTGATGAATACCCGCACTCTTTCCTTCTACCTCCTAAATCTCGGGACGAGATTTCTTGTAATGGAGGAGATTTATAGCATGGGATAATCATGCTACGGTAATCTCACGTTGATGGTGCCACGTCACCTCATCCTTTATAGTTAATCACGGGTTAGTTAATCACGGGTTAATTCAAAACTGTTTGAAATTCAAATTCAAATTTATGATGACAATAAAAGTTTTCAAAAATTAAAACTAAAAAGTTGGTGGTTGTCAAATATTACAAAAGGTAATTATGGTGAAATAAACACTTTTTTATAAAATGCCTAAATATGTTTAAATGAATTAAAAGCAGAAGAAAATAAATAAAAGAAAGAAAATACAAAGAAAAAACTAAACTAACAAAAAAAAAGAAAAGCCCCCACGATGGACGCGGCCCGGTAGCCATTAGACCAACCAGGCCGGCCAGTCGGCCCGCTCCTCTCCCTTATCCCTCGGTCCAACCCGACCCCTCCACAACACCCCCCCTCCACCCCTCGCCCCCCCTCCTCTCGCCCGATCTGGATCGGGATCGAGAGAGACCACCGCCGCCCTTGAGGCCGTCGCCCTTCAGCGCCGCCACCACGCCGGACCGCCCCTTCGCCGCCGACGCCTCCTCGTCCTCCTCCTCGCCGGTCCTCCCGGCCGCCCCGAGCCTTGCCCGTCCCTACTCCCCGTGAGCTTCCCCCCCGCCCCTCTCTCCCCTAGTCGCCTCGGCCGTCGCCACTCGGCAGCTCTCGGCGCCACCGTCGCCCGCGCCTGCCGCGCGGATCTGCCCGTCCCGTGCTCACTCGCGGCCTCCCGCGTTAAATCGCCCCCGCACACCGTGCCCGCCTCTGCCTCTGGCCCCGCGGGCCATCGACGCGCCGGCGGCCAACTCCGGCGCCCACCGGGCTCTCTCCTCCGAGCAGGTCCCCCCTCCACGGCCCGGCGTCCTCCTCCGGTGGCCGCCCGCTTCACCCGGCCCGCCCGCCAGAGCCTCGCCCGGCCGCGCTCATTGCGACTCCTTGCGCCGCCCAGCTTCTGCGCCCTAGCCCATCCTGGCAGCGCCACAGCCACCGGCCTCACTGCTCGGCGCCTGCTCCGCCCGCCGCCACAGGCGTCTTGCCCGGAGACGAGCAGGTCTTGGGTTGCGCCCGAACCCTTACCGCCTAGCCCTAGCCCCCAGACGTTGACTAGGAGGCCCGCCCGAGAACCTTTTAGAAAAAAGGAATTAAAAATAAAATAGAATAAATATAATTAATAAAAATAGAAATGATTTAATAAAATTAATTAATTAATTAATTAAGTAATTAAGTAATTAATTAAGTTAAATAATCTGATTACATTAACCTAATCACCAATTAAATTAACTAATCGTAATTAAACTAAGCGAGAGAGAATGGCAGGTGGGTCCCACTTTGGACCCCACGTCGAATTGACCAGGTCAATGGTCAGCGTTGACTGCTTGACATCACTCGATGTCATCTTGGCGTCATCATTTACTAATGCGGATAATGTTGGATTAAATAATTAATTAAATTCGAAATTAATAAAATCTTTAGAAAATCATATCTTTTAATCCGTAACTTCGGTTAAAATATTTTCAACATGAAAGTTGCTCGAGCGACAAGACAAATCCGGATCGCGATCCGTTAAATCGCCACACCCCTAACCTATCGAACCGTAACTTTCCCCCTCGGCTCCTCACTTTGAAAACCACGAAACCGGGGATATTTTCCGGATGTTTCCCTATAACAGTACCACCTCATACCACGTTAGAACACGCCTAGCATCGTTACTTGTCTTGTCATGCATCGATATGCATCTGTTTACATAGTATTCATTGTTTCTTCCCCTCTTCTCTCCGGTAGACTATGAGACCAAGCTGCTGCTGCTTGCCAGTTCGACTACGGAGTTGGCGACCCCTCTCTCTTGCGAACAACCGAGGCAAGCCCCCCTTGATCACGGATATTGCCTATTCTACTCTATCTGCTTGCATTAGAGTAGTGTAGCATTCTTGCTTTTACATTATACCTATCCTGATGCATAGCCCTTCCTTGCTACTACTGTTGTTACCTTTACCTGCAATCCTATATGCTTAGTATAGGATGCAAGTATTTTCATCTGTGGCCCTACATTCTTGTCCGTCTGTTGTGCTATACTATTGGGCCGAGATCACTCGGGAGGTGATCTCGGGTATATACTATATACTTATACATGATACATGTGGTGACTAAAGATGGGTAAATTTGGTGGAGCACCGAGAGTGGATCTTTGTGGCGGAGGCGGCAGGGGCAGGTTGAGACCGCCTAGGAGAGGTGGGCACTGGCCTGTTCGGCGTTCGCGGATACTTAACATACTTGAGATCTTGGTATTTGATCTGGGTTGGCTCTGAGCCTATCGCACTAACCAACTACGTGGGAAAGATATGGGCACTTTCGGCGTCGTGGTATCGGCCGAAAGCACTTCGTGATGTCGGCCGGCGGCCTTGCGCGGATTGGGTGGGCAGCCACTAGGCTAGAGTGCTGCTTCGGCGCGTCGCTAACATCTTGAGGTGTGCTCGAGGCGATGGGCCCAGACCCCTGGCAGCTTAGGTTTAGAACCGGCGTCTTGGCCTCTCTGTTGAGCCTAGGTGGGGCTGCGGCGTGTTGATCTTCAGCGGCGGGCATGACCCGAGAAAGTGTGTCCGGCCAAATGGGATCAAGCGTGTTGGGTAAGTTGGTGCACCCTGCGAAGTTAATCTATTGAATAGCCGTGATCTTGATAGCAGGGCGACTTGGGAGTTGTACCTTGACCTTATGACAACTAGAACCGGATACTTAATAAAACACACCCTTCCAAGTGCGGATACAGCGGTGGTCGCTCTCTCTCGGGGTTACGAGGAGGATGCGGGTAGGTTTATTGCTATGTGATGTTACTTGGAGGACTTCAACCTACCCTCTTCTACATGTTGCAAGGCGAGGGTGACGAAGCGTAGTCTTCGATAAAACTAGCTATCCCCTCTTATTACGGCATTACTGCGATTCAGTCCACGATATGGCCCTTTACACATATATCCATGCATATGTAGTGTAGCTCCTTGCTTGCGAGTACTTTGGATGAGTACTCACGGTTGCATTGTTTCCTCTTTTCCCCTACCTCTAGTCGATTCTGCAAGCAGACGATGGAGCCGAGGCAGATGCCACCGTCGATGGCGACTACTACTGGAGGTGCCTACTACTACGTGCAGCCCGGCGGCGGCGACACAGGTAGTTAGGAGGATCGAGGCGGAGGCTGCTCCTCTTCGATCTGTATCCCGGTTTGTGCTAGCCATCGTATGGCAACTTGTTTAACTTATGCGTACTCAGATATTGTTGCTTCCATGACTTCGTCTATGATCGAGCACTTGTATTGAGCCCTCGAGGCCACAGCTTGTATTATGATGCTTGTATGACTTATTTATGTTTTAGAGTTGTCTTGTGATATCTTCCGTGAGTCCACGATCTTGATCGTACACATTTGCGTGCATGATTAGTGTACGATTGAATCGCGGGCGTCACAAAAACCACATCTAACCAGAAGCTAGATGGATTATTTATTCCTAAACAGAACCAACAAGAAAGAAACTGAAATAAAATTGGGTTGCCTCCCAACAAGCACTAACGTTTAACGCCCCTAGCTAAGCATGATGATGACAATGATGCTCACATAAGAGATAGGAATCGAAACATAAAGAGAGCATCACGAAGAATATGACTAGCACATTTAAGTCTAACCCACTTCCTATGCATAGGGATTTTGTGAGCAAACAACTTATGGGAACAATAATCAACTAGCATAGGAAGGCAAACCAAGCATAAGTTCAAGATTTTAAGCACATGGAGAGGAAACTTGATATTATTGCAATTCCTACAAGAATATATTCCTCCCTCATAATAATTTTCAGTAGCATCATGAATGAATTCAACAATATAACCAGCACCTAAAGCATTCTTTTCATGATCTACAAGCATAGAAAATTTACTACTCTCCACATAAGCAAAATTCTTCTCATGAATAATAGTGGAAGCAAACTCAACAAAATAGCTATCATGTGATTGAAAATTAAGATCAAGATGACAAGTTTCATGGTTATCATTATTCTTTATAGCATACGTGTCATCACAATAATCATCATAGATAGGAGGCATGCTTTCATAATAGTAAATTTGCTCATCAAAGCTTGGGGACTAAAATATCATATTCATCAAACATAGCTTCCCCAAGCTTGGAGCTTTGCATATCATTAGCATCATGGATATTCAAGGAATTCATACTAACGACATTGCAATCATGCTCATCATTCAAAGATTTAGTGCCAAAATTTTAATGCATTCTTCTTCTAACACTTTGGCACAATTTTCCTTTCCATCATTCTCACGAAAGATATTAAAAAGGTGAAGCGTATGAGACAAACTTAATTCCATTTTTAGTAGTTTTCTTTTATAAACTAAACTAGTGCTAAAACAAGAAACAAAAACATTCGATTCCAAGATCTAAAGATATACCTTCACTTACCTAGCCTCCCGACAGCTTGGCGCGAGAAAGGAGCTTGATGTCTACTACATAACCTTCTTCTTGTAGACATTGTTGGGCCTGCAAGTGCACAGGTTTGTAGGACGATAGCAAATTTCTCTCAAGTGGATGACCTAAGCTTTATCAATCCGTGGGAGGCGTGGGATGAAGATGGTCTCTCTCAAACAACCCCGCCACCGAATAACAAAGAGTCTCTTGTGTCCCCAACACACCCAATACAATGGTAAATTGTATAGGTGCACTAGCTCGGCGAAGAGATGGTGATACAAGTGCAATATGGATGGAAGAAATAGGTATTTGTAATATGAAATAATAAAAACAGCAAGGTAACTAATGATAAAAGTGAGCGTAAACGGTATTGCAATGATAGAAAACAAGGCCTAGGGTTCATACTTTCACTAGTGCAAGTTCTCTCAACAATAATAACATAATTGGATCACATAACTATCCCTCAACATGCAACAAAGAGTCACTCCAAAGTCACTAATAGCGAGAGAACAAGCGAAGAGATTATGGTAGGAGTGCGAAACCACCTCAAAGTTATTCTTTCCAATCAATCCGTTGGGCTATTCCTATAAGTGTCACAAACAGCCATAGAGTTCGTACTAGAATAACACCTTAAGACACAAATCAACCAAAACCCTAATGTCACCTAGATACTCCAATGTCACCTCAAGTATCCGTGCGCATGATTATCGATATGCATCTGTGGCGACCGGACCCAAATGGATCAAGTCTACGTGCTCGATGTCATCCACGGATCGATAATCTTGACACCACGATGCTTGAAGGATTTATTGCGAGTAGCAATCACACACTTATTACATCGTTGTCCACAAGGGAACTGAATACAATAATATGGCTTAAGGCCATCTAATAATAACAGTGGAAGGCTTGGAAGATAAGCGAGTCCATCAACTCCAGCGGCATCACTGAGTATAGAACCACGACCTAACACCTTACTCGTAAATGCGAAAAATGCATAGCGTGAAAAGTTGCAGCCAGCAATTGACACATGGAATATCTTTGGCAATGTAACACATAAAGCAATGAATGAATAAGCCTATACTACATGCATATATGGCTGGTGGTAAGGCTCTCTGATTTACATTGCATAAAGCTGATTTTCCCTACATCAAAGGAATAATTTTATTTAACTATCATGGTGGTTGTTAAACATTGAGAATGGTTGTGACATCCTCAATCCCGATTAAAAGTACTCATCAAAACCCAATAACTTTTATTAGAAGTAACATGTTGAGATTCACATGATAATCAATCTGGGATACTCAAATTGTCCATAACGGGGACACGGCTAATCATGATTAGTTTATACACTCTGCGAGAGGTTTGCACTTTTCCCCACAAGACTCGATCGCCTCAGCTTGATTCTCGCACTACATGGTGTTTGAAAGCGGATGACCGAGACATAGTCTTTCGAAGCGCTAGCACCTTACATGTGGGTAGACCGTACCAACCTACATCCCTACATCAGCTAGCCTACCGTAAGAGTTACACGACTTAGTCAACTACGCGAGCCCATAATTGGCTTGTGGCTGCACGGAAGTTTCAGTTTGAATAATCTTATGATCCCTTAGAGCACAGGTGGCGGTCCAGAAGAAATCTGAGCAAGTCTGATGGAAACAGGTGCCTCAATCCACCCAGATGTGTGTTAGGTTGCCACCTTAGATAAACCATTAATTAACAATCTCACATCATCATGGATATTCACTCACCCAATCCGTCTACTAGCATAGCATGGCATGAACAAGCAAGCGTAGAAGTAACTCCCAAGGTTTCATAAGTAAAAGCAGGTAATAGGTACTACCTCAAATCTACTTCCCAAACCCACAATTTAATTAGATCCTAATCATGCAAGTGTTTGAGGAATAGATCTAATGCATAAAAGCTGGGTATGAGAAGGGTATGATCAAGTGTTACTTGCCTTAGCGATGATCCATGAGTCCTAGAGATTGAAATAACAAGCGGCGCACTCCGGGTGATCTACGCAGACAAACAACAAGCATACAATAAGTACTCATCTAATGCAGAAATCTCGAATAAAAGATCTAACGGAAAGTTCAACTTAGAACCCTGGTTGCAAAAGAATCGAATCAAAACAAACTCGAAAGTCGAAACTTCGAGAAAGCGTCTCGGTTTAGCGAACTGAAATTAGGTCAAAATTTCACAGTGGCAAAACTCTGTGAAAGTAGGGTAGTCGAACGGCGGTTTCGTTCTGAAACTCCGGCGCTTGAATCACTGATTCCGATAAGCGGCGAGAAATAAAACAGTTTTGAAAATCGGATCGAAATCAAATCGAGAGAATAACGGATTAAATCCGATTAAAAGAAAAAGCGACGAGCGAGTTAAATAATGAGCGTTAGATTAACGAAGCGAATCAACGAGCGCGTTCATTGAAGCGAGCAGTTCGGTGAGCGTCCGTTAAATAAGAAAACCGAAAAAAATAAAAACCAATCTAGGGTTTTTAAAAAAAACCAAACATATATTTTTTAAATAAGCCGGACAGTTCACGGGGAGAAAAACCGAATCGGCGAGGCGGTGGCTACCTCCGGTGATCGCGGCGGGCGCTCCGAGGCTCGGGAGAGGCGGCGGGGGTTGGCGTCGAGCGTGAGGTCCAGCGGCGTCCTGGCCAGTGAGCCGGCGTCGAGGCGTGAGGCGTCGGCTCCCGTGGTGGGGTGAGAGAGAGAGGTCGGGGGTATTTAAGAGGCGGTGGCTTGGGAGGGGAGGGGCGGGGTCAGGCGGACTCGAGGAGGTGGCGATGGCGTCTGGCAGTGAGGCACCCGCTTCGAGGCGACCAGCCGAGTGAGGAGGAGGCGGAGGTGGGCAGGCTGGCACAGGCACTGGCTGGCTTGGGCAGTGGGCCTCAGTCGGTAGCTTGTTTTTTAAATAAACTTAAACCAAAGCAATTAAAAAATACCAAATGAACTCGGATTTAAGTAAAACAAATTTTCCCGACTCCTAAAATGAGTGAACAAAATGAACTTTAAAAACAACAAACATGCATAATTTTTTTAAATGCTCATTTTGCCTAAGCAAAATAAATCTTCCAAAACCAAATTTGGTTTATTTATAATATCTTCATTTTCCTAATTGTTTGGGAAAGTCATATTATTCCCTCTCCAAATATTTTTATAGGAAAAACTTTATGAAGATAATTTAAATAATCCAATGATCCTATTTTCAAAATTTGAGAGATCCCAAATATGAAAATTATGAAACTTCAACTCTCTCGAGGGTCCTTGAGTTGCGTGAAATTTCTAGGATCGGGAAAATGCGAGAAAATATGATATGCATGATGACCTAATGTATAACATTCCAAATTGAAAATTTGGGATGTTACAAACCTCTTAAGATGAATCTAGCCCTCGAGATTCGGGTTAACTAGAAAATAGGTGAGGTGGTCCTTAAGCAAAACTTCCTCTCTTTCCCGGTGGCTTCATCCTCGGTGTGGTGGCTCCACTTGAACTTTGCAAAACTTGATAACCTTGATGCGGGTAACTCTGTTTGGCATAATCGAGAATCTTAACTGGTTTTCCTCATATGTCAAGTCATCCTTCAAGCTGAATTGCCTCCGGTGTTTGTGTCTCTTAGCGGTACCTCTGCTATCTCGGGGTGACATTTCTTCAAGCGAGAAACATGGAATACATCATGAACTCTGACAGTCCTTGGCAATTCCAACTTATCATAACTTCTCCCATGCGTTGCAAAGATCTTATATGGTCCAACGAAGCAGGGGTGCTAACTTTCCTTTAACTCCAAAGCGCTTAACTCCTCGAGGCGGGGATACTCGAGATATACTCTGTCTCCAACCGTACTCAATCGCTGCGCTTTGAATCGGTGTAGCTCTTACATGCGGGTGGGCTACCTTGAGCACATCTCGAATCAACAACTTTCTGTTGAGACTCCTTAATCAAATCTGGTCCAAATAGCGGCGATCTCGGTTTAGTCCCATGACAATGGTGTCCTACACCTTCTTCCATACAAGGCCTCGAAAGGTGCCATCTTTAAGCTTGTTTGGTAGCTGTTGTTGTAGGAAAATTCTGCATCGGCAAATTATCATCCCAACTAGATCCATAATCTAGTGCACAAGCTCTCGACATGTCTTCCAAAATCTGATTGACTCTCTCGGTTTGTCCATCGATTACGTGGGTGGAGCTGTGCTGAATTCAATCGGGTTCCCAATGTTTAGTGCAAGCTGGTTCCAAAATTTGAAATAAAGCGGGTTCCTCATGCGATACAATGCTCCTCGGAACTCCGTGTAAGCACACAATTCTGGTCATGTATATCTTTGCCAACTTAGCCTTTGCTATAGGTAGTCTTATTTGGAATGAAATGAGCTACCTTGGTCAAGCGATCGACTATGACCCAAATCGAGTCATATCTGGCGGGTCTTTGGCAAAACTGTGATGAAATCCATGCCTAGTTT
Source organism: Aegilops longissima (assembly GCA_021605205.1). NCBI lineage: Eukaryota > Viridiplantae > Streptophyta > Magnoliopsida > Poales > Poaceae > Aegilops > Aegilops longissima. Next base: position 32,782 of record JAHIAM010005166.1, read on the forward strand.
ATCCCACTTCCATTCGGGTATCGGCAATGGTTGTAACAATCCTGGCGGCCGATGCTCTGCCTTTACTTTCGACATACGTCATAAACTGCTACATACTCCATAATATCCTTCTTCATTCGGTCCACGGAAAATATTCTTCAAATCCAAATACATCTTGGTATTTCCTGGGTGAATCGAATAGGGTGAATCATGGGCTTCTTGCAAAATCAACTTCGATCTACGGGTCATTGGGCACATAAACACGGTCTTCAAACCATAGGGTATCGTGCTCATCCTCACGAAATCCTTTAGCTTTTCCTTTGCTCATTTTCTCCTTTATAGAGGCAACTTCCTTATCGCCTTTTGGGCTTCTCGATTTTGTCCATTAGTGTCATTTGAATCTCCAATCTGCTACATAGCCTCTGGAACTATTTCCAAACATAGCTCTCGAAGGTCCTCGGCTAACTCATTGGGTATTCCTCCCATCATTAGGGTATTGGCGTGGCTCTTACGGCTCAATCGTCGCTCTGACATTAGCCTTTCGGGGTGATAATGCAATCTCATATCATAATCCTTGATTAGCTCTAACCATCTCCTCATGCGAGATTCAACTCATACGTGTGAAGATGTACTTCAAACTCTTGTGATCCGTATATACTTCACAATGATTTCCAATGAGAAAATGTCTCCACGTTTTAAAGGCATACTGTGGCTGCTAACTCCAAATCATGGGTGGCATAATTCAACTCATGGGGCTTAAGTTGTCGTGAAGCATCTGAAACAACTCTTCCTTCCTGCATAAGCCTGCTCCAAGTCCTCGGCGTGAAGCGTCATAATACACCTCATAATCCTTAGTTTGATCGGCAATATCAAAACTGGTGAGGTAACCAATCTTTTCTTCAACTCTGAAAACTTGCCTCACGGTCCTCGGTCCATATGAATTTGTTTTCCTTCTTCAACAATTCAGTCATAGGCTTTGCAATCCTTGAGAAATTCTCAATGAATCTTGGTAGTATCCTGCGAGTCCAAGAAACTCGAATCTCTCCAGCTATCGTTGGTGCTTCCCAATTAGTTCTGGTCTCAACTTTTGTGGGGTCAGCTGCTATCCCTTCTCCGGATATAACATGTCAGAAATCCAACTTCCTTTAACCAAAACTCACATTTGATGAACTTGGCATACAAGCTGGTGTTCCCTCGGTTTCTCCAAAACCAATCTCAAATGTTCCTTATGTTCTTCTTCATTCTTGAGAAAATCAAAATGTCATCAATGAACACCACGGCGAACTTGTCCAAAATTCCATAAACACTTTGTTCATCGGGTTCATGAAATAGGCTGGTGCGTTAGTCGATCAAATGACATAACGGTATACTCATACAGTCCATATCTCGTGGTAAATGCTGTCTTGGGTATATCTTGCTCCCGAATCTTCAAGCGATGGTACCACGATGCATAAGTCGATCTTGGAAAACACTTTGGCTCCTTGCAAGCGATCAAACAGATCATTTATCATAGGTAGTGGGTACTTGTTCTTAATGGTTACTTCATTCAATCAACGGTAATCAACAACCATTCTCAACGATCCATCCTTCTTCTCTACCAACAAAACGGGTGATCCCCAAGGTGAAGAACTTGGGCGAATAAAACCTTTATCCAATAGTTCCTTAATCTTCTTCTTAATTTCTGCCAAATCCTTTGCGGGCATCACATGCAATTAACCCGATATCGGGCCTGTTCACGGCAGCAGCTCGATCAAAAACTCAATGTCTCTATCCGGTGGCATTCACGGCAACTCTTAGGAAATACATCGGGATAATCCTTCACCATTGGTACTTCTTCTGTCCCTCCCGATAAACAATTAACTTGTGCTCTCCTCGGCTCGTGCCGTGATACATATAATCCTTCTTCCTTACGGTGTGGTGAGCAAAATTGACCTTGTGGTACAATCTATGTTTCCTCCATACTTTGATAACCAATCCATTCCTAATATCACATCAATCCTTGGGATTCGAACTATTAGAGTGCGAGGGAAAACATAGTGTCCAATCCTTAGTGGCGGTCGATCACACCATTTACTAGCCATGTACTACTGCTCGGGTGAGGTTACTAGCATGGGTGACCTAAGGGCTTGGGTTGGTAACTTGTACTTATCCACAAATCCTTGATATGTATGAATCGATGCACGGTATCAAAAGAACAAGCTGCGATAAATGACAACCAAAAACTTACCGATTCTTGCATCGGGCTGATCTTCAACCTCCTCCACATCAATGTGGTTCACTTGTCCCCTGTTGAAAGGGTTGGGCTTCTTTCGAGCTTCCATTGCCATTTCCATTACGGCCTTACGGACGATCATTTGCATAATGCCCGATCTTGCGGCACTTAAAGCAAGTAATGTGACTCAGGTCTACCTTGGATGGTGTAAGCGGGTTGGTGCGGTTCTGTCCGTTGCTTCCTCCATTCCGTTCCCATTCTTGGTGCCATTATGGTTGTCGAATTACCTCCTCCATGGGTATCTTTGAAACTGAATTCCTGATTTAGGGGTATAACGAGGCCTGCTGGGATCGAGTTATACTTCCCTTGTCCATACTTCGCTTACGGTTCTCAATTTCTTTTGCTTTCCTTCAATCATGAGAGCTCGATCTACTAACTCCTGGTAGTTGTTGAAACTTGCTACCATCAACGGCATCTTGAACTCATCATTTAGTCCTTCTAGAAACTTCTCTGTTTAGCTGCATCTGTAGCTTAGCGTCATCAGGGCATAACGTGCTAATTTGCTAAAGTCATCCCATCTTGTGGCAGTCCTTCCTCCTTGGCGTAAGTTGAAACTCACGCTTCTTCATAGCCATAGCTCCTGCTGAAACATGGGCTGTCTGGCTTCTTGGCCGGTCCCATGTGGCGGTGTCTCTGGGATAAGTGGCTGTGAAATTCTCCCACCATCTTCTGTGGGTCCTTCAAGTGATGTCTGCAAACTTCACTCTTTCACCATCATGCATCCTGCGATGGTCAGCTCCTTCCTATCTTGCGGAGCAGGTCATACTGCTACAATTGGCTCGGTGCTCTTGGAATACACGGCGGGTTCGATCTAAGAAGCAGAGTCAAGTGATCCATGGTGGTGGTGGTGGCGGTGGGTTGTTGTTGTTGTTGTTGTTACGCACCAATGTTTGAATCGAGGTGATACTGCTGCTTTGGATCAATTGGGTGATCTCTGGCGGAAAAAGCGAATCCGGGGTCGCGTCTCGGAGGCATCGATGGGTTTAGAAAAGAAGAGGAATGTAGAATAGAATGAGGTCTAAGGGAATCACTACCCAAATGCACATGAGCAAATGCACACAAAATCACTTCATTCAATCAAACAAGGGTTACAACGATCTAACTATCGCAAAAAGTGGTGTACTATAATGTTTACATGGAGGAATACTACTAATATGTGGGGACTTCTACTAATTTGAACCGGTGGAAGACTCCATGATGTACGCTCGACCGTCTTCAAAATCGGGTTCACTTGGATCCGAATCGTGTCGTCGATGTTGATGTAGTCGATTGGGTGTTCGACATCTGGTCTTCATTCTGGCGCCAACTTCTTCTTGAGTTCTTGATCTCGTACTTAAGATCGTTATTGTGTCTTGCGAGCTACGATCTCGTCCATGTAGTCTTTGCGTGTAGTCTTTAGTTCTTCTTCCAATTCGATGATCCTTTCCTTCGTCTTACGCAACTCCAACATGTCATTGCACATTTGATTCTCTGGCGTCGAATGTGCTGATTTAACTCTGGATGAAAGCTGCAATGGACCTATCCTTCTTGGTGTTGACGTCCCGGTTGTCATCTCGGCGTCCATAAATCTGGTAGATGGTGTCCTTGAGATCTTCTTGATAAACTTCTCCAATCGTCCCATGGTGATGTGAGCTGCCATGCTCTTTCCCGGACTCAAGTGGGTGCCTTGAAAACACTATCTATAGGCTTGGTGATTGGGGCGAATGTCCTTCTGGAGCGTGAGCATGAATCTTCAGCGCTCCTCTTGAGCGAGTGGCGTTGAAAGTTCGGTGAAGCTTGGTAATCAATGTTCGGTGCTGTAACTTCCTTCAAGTGAAATCCAAAAGGTGTGCCTTCATCCGGTTGGGTGTACTTGATCTTAGCGTCCGTCATCCTAAAGAGAGTAGAAAAGATGAGGAGTTAGAAAATGGGAAGAGAGTGATCTATGGCTTTAACTTAGTGGTGGTGTCCTCACGGTCGGCGTGTGCTCGATACCATTCTCTGTGGCGACCAGACCCAAATGGATCAAGTCTCGTGCTCGGTGTCATCCCTGGATCGATAATCTTGACACCACAGGTACTTGAAGGATTTATTGCGAGTAGCAATCACACACTTATTACATCGTTGTCCACAAGGGAACTGAATACAATAATATGGCTTAAGGCCATCTAATAATAACAGCGGAAGGCTTGGAAGATAAGCGAGTCCATCAACTCCAGCGGCATCTTGAGTATAGAACCACGACCTAACACCTTACTAAATAAATGCGAAAAGTGCATAGCGTGAAAAGTTGCAGCCAGCAGGTGAGCACATGGAATATCTTGGCAATGTAACACATAAAACAATGAATGAATAAGCCTATACTACATGCATATATGGCTGGTGGTAAGGCTCTACGGTTACATTGCATAAAGCTGATTTTCCCTACATCAAAGGAATAATTTTATTTAACTATCATGGTGGTTGTTAAACATTGAGAATGGTTGACACATCCTCAATCCCAATTAAAAGTACTCATCAAAACCCAATAACTTTTATTAGAAGTAACATGTTGAGATTCACATGATAATCAATCTGGGATACTCAAATTGTCCATAACGGGGACACGGCTAATCATGATTAGTTTATACACTCTGCGAGAGGTTTGCGCACTTTTCCCCACAAGACTCGATCGCCTCAGCTTGATTCTCGCACTACATGGTGTTTGAAAGCGGATGGCCGAGACATAGTCTTCGAAGCGCTAGCACCTTACATGTGGGTAGACCGTACCAACCTACATCCCTACATCAGCTAGCCTACCGTAAGAGTTCGCACGACTTAGTCAACTACGCATGAGCCCATAATTGGCTTGTGGCTGCACGGAAGTTTCAGTTTGAATAATCTTATGATCCCTTAGAGCACAGGTGGCGGTCCGAAGAAATCTGAGCAAGTCTGATGGAAACCAGGTGCCTCAATCCACCCGGATGTGTGTTAGGTTGCCACCTTAGATAAACCATTAATTAACAATCTCACATCATCATGGATATTCACTCACCCAATCCCGTCTACTAGCATAGCATGGCATGAACAAACAAGCGTGAAGTAACTCCCAAGGTTTCATAAGTAAAAGCAGGTAATAGGTACTACCTCAATCTACTTCCCAAACCCACAATTTAATTAGATCCTAATCATGCAAGTGTTTGAGGAATAGATCTAATGCATAAAAACTGGGTATGAGAAGGGTATGATCAAGTGTTACTTGCCTTGCGATGATCCATGAGTCCTAGAGATTGAAATAACAAGCGGCGCACTCGGGTGATCTAGCAGGACAAACAACAAGCATACAATAAGTACTCATCTAATGCGAAATCTCGAATAAAAGATCTAACCAGAAAGTTCAACTTAAGAACCACAGTTTGCAAAAGAATCGAATCAAAACAAACTCGAAAGTCGAAACTTCGAGAAGAAGCGTCTCGGTTTAGCGAACTGAAATTAGGTCAAAATTTCACAGTGGCAAAACTCTGTGAAAGTAGGGTAGTCGGGCGGCGGTTTCGTTCTGAAACTCGAGCGCTTGAATCACTGATTCCGATAAGCGGCGAGAAATAAAACAGTTTTGAAAATCAGATCTGAAATCAAATCGGAAAATAACGGATTAAATCCGATTAAAAGAAAAAGCGACGAGCGAGTTAAATAATGAGCGTTAGTTAACGAAGCGAATCAACGAGCGCGTTCATTGAAGCGAGCAGTTGGTGAGCGTCCGTTAAATAAGAAAACGAAAAAAATAAAACCAATCTAGGGTTTAAAAAAAAACCAAACATATATTTTTTTAAATAAGCGGGCCAGTTCACGGGGAGAAAAAACGAATCGGCGCGGGCGGCGGTGGCTACCTCGGTGATCGCGGAGGCGCTCGAGGCTCGGGAGAGAGGCGGCGGGGTTGGCGTCGGGCGGCCGAGGTCCAATGGCGGCGTCAGCGGCGGCGTCCTGGCAGCGGCTGCGAGCTTCGGCGTCGAGGCGTGCGGCGTCGGCTCGGGGTGGGGAGAGAGAGAGAGGTCGGGGGTATTTAAGAGGAGGCGGTGGCAGGGGGAGGCAAGGGCCGGGGTGGAGGCGGACTCGAGGTGGCGGCGATGGCGTCTGTGGCGGAGGCACCTTCAGCGACGGCCTGTGAGGAGGAGGGAGGTGGGCAGGGCTGGCACAGGCTGGCCAGCTTGGGCAGCGGGGCCTCGGTCAGTGCGCTGTTTTTTAAATAAACTTAAACCAAAGCAATTAAAAAATACCAAATGAACTCGGATTTAAATAAAACAAATTTTCCCGACTCCTAAAATGAGTGAACAAAATGAACTTTAAAACAGCAAACATGCATAAATTTTTTTAAAATGCTCATTTTTCCTAAGCAAAATAAATCTTCCAAAACCAAATTTGGTTTATTTATAATATCTTCATTTTTCCTAATTGTTTGGGAAAGTCATATTATTCCCTCTCAAATATTTTTATAGGAAAAACTTTATGAAGATAATTTAAATAATCCAATGATCCTATTTTCAAAATTTGAGAGATCCCAAATATGA